>VZTQ01014102.1:0-18526 GCA_013400755.1 Pelecanoides urinatrix
AACTTTTTACTGCACTTAAAATACTTTGGAGAAAGTACTATATACAGATTAATAAAATTACTGTATAACATACAACAAAATCCTCATAAGACAATACTAAATCTTGCTAATGAATAATTAGCAATTGGAACGGTGTATAATTATGCTGTTGTGGTTACAGACGATCTCAGTGGGGACTATGCTACTGCACACAAATATATGTGCACTGGAGTAAAACACGCTAACAAAGCAGCTATGAGAATTATGAGAGGAAGCCTGTGAAAAGGATCCTAAAATAATGGCTAATTGGAAAATATATTGCAAAAATTCAATTATTCAACAGAAATGAAATCTGAAAAACAATATTGACCTACAATGTGATTTCAGTTATCTACTACAAAAGCACATTGATACGGTTTTAAATTTCCAGCTGATTTATTTTTCTTCAGGAAATGTGCGAGATTTCGATTACCAAACCAATCCTCCTAGGATTCAGGGAGCACACTTCCTGAAACAGGGCGTATGCAATTTGTCCCCAAAAATTCCTCAGTATGTGCGAATGAGCTGCAGGCCAAAACACTGTTTAACAACAAAAGTATCAGTTTTTTATACAGTTCTGCTGCAACTCAAACACTGAACCAATTGCTATAAGACACTATCAAATACACATCATCAAAGAAAGAAAATAATTCTTCTTACATTCACTATTATTTTCAAACTGACCAGGTGGCATATAACTTATTTTGAATCAATTATGAAACGAATTTGAAGAAAACAGATTATGCAGTGTATGCATTAAATTTTCTGTCTTTACCTTTATTGTGTTTGTCAGGCTGCCAGCCAGTTGTCCATCCCAGTGACAAGGTTACATTTGGGAAAAATGAGGTGACAGTGTCGAGGAACCTTTTTGCATCCACTACAGCATTATTTCCATTAGGTCCCGGTAGGATGTCTGCATTGATCCAAACGGGTCGCCTCAAATGCTGCTTCACATCTTCAAGAAGCTCCAGGGAAGGCTGTACGGCTTCTAGACTGTACCAATAACACATGGGTGAGATGAGACACCTCACTCTGATTGCAGATGGGAAACGTACAGTACGTATATACATAGGTACATTGGTCAAACTCTCCCTGCAAGCCAGAGAGCAAATGCTTGAGGACCCCTTCTACCATAAGGTGACTATGACTGCTGGTGTAAAGTAGTGTAAGCCTCTTGTCTCCCTGCTGGCCAATATGAAATGCTTCATGGCTCTTACCTCACGGCTCTTCTAACTCCTGACCTGTTCAGACTTTGATGTTATTGAACTCTTAGGAAAGGATTTTTATTAAGGAAGCCACTGCAGGCTCTAACACTTTTGTGGTTGTTCCCACAGCTCAAAAGTGTGGCATAGTAGTGGCAGCATGAAGAAGTCTGCCCATCAGATGTTCATCCTACAGCTAACTATTAAGTATGAGATGTAGTCACTTGAGCAACAAATGCAGCACCATTTGTAAGCATTTAACAAAATATCTTAAGTCACGTATTCTCACTGTTCTCTCAAATCAAAAGAAAAAGCATAACTAGAAGGCAAACAATAACCTTTCTCTATCCTACCAAAATTTTTGAAACAGCAGTATTGTGGAAGGAAAGGAAATGTGGAATAATGGGGAAAAGGAATGAATGCCAAGAAAATAAGCTTTTCTCTCACAGCAAATTAATTAACAATCTATATAATATTCAGGAATTTAAAATCATTATGGTCAGAATTGTGATTTCCTTACTAATAGCAAGGGCCTGTGTTTTCTCCTGCGAGTTGTGAAAACCTCTGAATACGGCATCTTCTAGCTTTTCCTCAAAATCTTGCAGTGACCTGATACAGAGCTGAGCCAACAGAAAATTCTTCATGTTCTTCTGCAAGGTTACTTTCCCTGTTCAACATCCTAAACTGGTCCCTCTGGGTGTCACAGGAGCACCAGGAAAAGGAAGGGGAAGAGAGGGCACTGCGAAGAGCAAGGAGAGGATCACAGCGGCTCCACCTTGCATGGATATACACCATGGGCTTTGTGCTCCACGGGTGCCTGTTTGAACAACACAGATGATGGTTAACTGTTACCGTATCTTCCCAATTCTAGCTGCGTATCTCCACCCTCTTACACCAGTGCTGATGCATGCCTTAGCAGCAGCGTGTGAGATGAGGGACATAAAGTGGTAAACAACGATTCCCGTTGTTTTGTAGGGGTGGTTCTGTACCAAGTTACTGCCTAACCTGGCTCACAATGAGGTCAGATGAACCGTGTCAGGATTTGCAGCCAAAAATGGGAACAGCAGCTAGCTGTTACATTAGGTTAGCTCTAAAACCAAGAACTGTCCCCTGAGCTGCCTGCTTTGTTTTCTGTAAAAAGGCATTTTGTACATTTTAACTTCTGTACTGTTGAGAAAGCTGCGTAGTGGCAGGAATTCCACTCAAAATTCTCAGTTCGTATCAGCTCAAGTCTTAGAGAAAAGCTAGTGATGGCTTGAATTAACATTATTGGCTTAAGTATTGGCTACAAGAAGGATATTGAGGTGCTNATTGTCTGAGGCCAGAACAGTTCACATTTTCCCATACACAAGGAATTGTCAAAGCCAGTGGAATGCCTTCCTTTTTCACAGAATCACAGAGTCACTGAGGTTGGAAAAGACCTCTAAGATCATCCAGTCCAACTGTCCACACCCCCATGCCCACTAAACCATGTCCCTAAGTGCCTCATCTACACGTCTTTTAAATACTTCCAGGGATGGGGACTCCACCACTTCCCTGGGCAGCCTGTTCCAACGCTTTTACTACAAAGTACAAGATAATGTAAAGAGAAAAAAGCCCAAAGCAGCATCTCTTGAAATACAACAAAACAAAACAAAAACACAGACAGCACTGTTTTTATTGCACAGCATTTGGAAAATTCAAACGTGTTGCTGACTCCATGGTGAATGACTCTGGCACTTCGAAACGGGACTCTGAAGTAATTTTGCAGAATACATTCATTCCCGTAGATAAAGCCAGGAAATGTGATTATGTGGTCAATCAAGCTGACAGAGTAGAAATATACAAAATATTTCTTTTTAAGCACTATTGAAGTAATCTTCAAAACTTCAGCAATGGTATCCAAAGATATATTATCCAAAAGAACATCAAATTCTGTTATCACTCATTTGACTGTATCTGCACTGTGTGCTTGTATTTTTTAAATGCTTTTATACAATTAGACTTTTGTAATGCAACACAATTTTAAAAGCTTTTTTAAATCACTGCATTTGGCTGGAAATTCCTTGTGGAAAAATAAGAGGTAGCTGTTTTAAAATTAGTTTAAACAATAATTAAAATGAAAAAAACCAAACCCCAATAAATAAACTCAAACAAATGCTTACTTATGTTGTCCTTTCCCTTCTCTGGCCAGGCAGACATTTACAGATTCTGTAACAATAAAAGGATTTAGCCTATCCGCATCCTTTGTATTTTCATGAATTTTCACATGAAAATTTTGACTGCATTACACAGAACAACAGGTACAAATCACATTTTACAACTATCTAGCTTTTTTTTTTGCATTTCTATAGCACGCTTAAGCATTGATGAAGATCTTTTTAATGTGGAGGTGGATGCTCCATCTGCTGTAAAAATAGACGATGTACAGGCAAATTCAGACAAAGCTAAAACTAGGAGTTGCCGACGTGTCTGTCTGAAAATCACAGCTCACTTTGAACCCCATTTCAAACTTTTCAAGGCAATCTCATGGGGTTTTCAGGTGTATTTTCCATTAGAAAATGAAACAGCTAATGGTTAAAATTCTAAATGAACCTCTGAAAATTTAATTAAGTTAGGCCAAAGAGACTGAATTTACTCCAATATACAGGCACCTTACCACACAAAAACCAAGACAATTTTTTTTGTATTACAAACCATGCTGAAGAAATGTAACGCTGCATCACATGTGGTATGAGATCAGATATTCAAAGGAGTACACTGAAACCGTGCTGCTGAATTATTATATACTTTAATTAAATCTTTCTATGATCTTTAGCAAGTGATTAAGGATTATCCTTAACTTAGTCAAGTGATTAACTAAGATTGTTTGAAGACCANCACATAACTCTTGAATTGAGACATTCCCAATAGACTGTTAGTATTGGAG
Source organism: Pelecanoides urinatrix (assembly GCA_013400755.1). Lineage (NCBI taxonomy): Eukaryota > Metazoa > Chordata > Aves > Procellariiformes > Procellariidae > Pelecanoides > Pelecanoides urinatrix. The sequence continues at coordinate 4,129 of VZTQ01014102.1, forward strand.
CTGATCAGGAAACAGAATTCCTTTCCTTTTAGGAGGGGGGAAAAAAAGCACTGGGAAAACAAAGATATTTATGCTGGTACGGGCTGACGTTTCTAAATTATGATGAACTCCAGCAGACCTGGAACAGGAGCTGGCTTTTCAGCAAGCTTTTCAGAAGCTCCTTGAAAAACCTTGACACTTTTATTCCCCTTCCCTGGTAGAGAATGAGACTAAGAAAGCTGGATGACAGCAGAAGAGACCTGTGCGCTGCCAGGCAGAGAGATCCAGGCAGTTTAGCCCCATTTACAGCCTGGGAGCCACTGTCTGATTTCCCAGTTGGAAGGTTGTCTTTCCCAATTTCTTTGCACAAGCAGAAAACTGATAGGAGCTTTCCAGATAGGCACTATCATTTCAGTTTTCCCGACGGGAAAACTTTGCTCTATAGCAACTCAGTAACTAATTCACTGAATATAAAATCATTATTTGTAGTATTCTTGCAATTTAATAATACTGATCATGTTTCCTCATTTTCCGTTCAGGAAGGAATGCATTACACTAAATTGCACAGTAAGAAAAAGTTTGGTCCACCGTCATCAAAACATAATTAGCACTACCTGTAAAACTGTTAATTACTAAGAACGCAAACAATATAAAAATCTTTTTGTCTTGAAATACCTCTTAAAATCCAGCTTGATGCCTTTATTTGTGTTGACAATCTCTTTTAGCCATTCCTGCAATGTGTTGTCACTGTCTGTTTCAGGTGGATGAGCCATGATAGGTTCTCCATGTCCTTCCCTGCCACCACGAAGAAGAACATCTGCTTCTATCATGTGAACATCACCTGTTGATTTAAAAAATGAATGCTCTAACAGAAGCAAATCCCATAGTTCCAGTGTCTGCTTCAGAATAAAAATTACAGGGCAAGTCCTTCTACACTGGACTGTGCACACTTACTCCACAAAGATCACCCAGTATGAGTTCCTGTCTGTGAAGCAACAGAGATGTATTTCTGTGGGTACTTTAGTCACTAAACCCTTTAGAAATCTACAAGCATGTGAAAATTAATTTTTGTAGATACATTTGGCCAAGTAATCATGTTTTTTTCAGAGGAGCAGCAAAATGCATATGCAAAATGTGAATCCACTCTTGCTAAATTTCAAATCTTTTCCTCTTAAGACAAGAATTCCAGATGAAGCCTTTTAGAGAAAAGGGGACCAAAAGATTTTAAACTGGCAGAGACTGAGTACTCCCCTTCTTGAAACTGACCAACCCACCTCAAAACTTTTTTTTTTAAAGTCAGCCAGCCAGCCAGCTAGAAACATCTGTCAGGAAAATGGTAGCTGAAACACAAGACAAGTGAGTGGAAATCTTAGGAATGCTGCAAGCTCTTGAAAACAGCTTTCTATAACGAGAAGCATCCTAGAGTCTGGGCACTGCTACCAGCTTTGCAGAGAATTCAATATATACAATTACTTAGACTGAAATAATAATAAAAAAAGATAATAATAATACAGTTAATAGAAAGCAGATTACATATAAAATTACATAATTATTTCCCCAATATTCACATAAATTAAATTAATATTAAATTTATATTATATTAATATTCACTGAAATAAACTGCTCTCAACTAACCTGAAATACTTTAATCATCTTGAACAAAATAGAGGGGGCAAGGAGTAATAAAACTTTCCTGCAGAATCCAAGAAATATTACCCAGCGTGTTACAACACTACACAATTTCAAACCATCCTAAAAAGACCCAGAAGAAGATCCATCCATGTAAGGTCAAAACTACCTGCGAATCCTTAGCTGTTTCAGGAAGACGGGACAACTTTTGCAGTATAGCGCTGACAAAACCATCACAGCACTGCAGCGGGGAGCAGGCACCCGGCGCAAAGCCAGATTGAGAGTTATGGTGGCTTCCCATGAGGTTTTGCTCCACTGCCTGCTGCCTTTTTAACAGCACTGATACCGAACCTCATTGGATGGAGGGATGGATGGACTGATGGACTTTTAATCAGGTCATTTCCATTTTCTGTTTTCCAGAGCAGATCCACAAGCAGAAGTGTCAGCACAATGGAAAGGGTGACCTACCATGAGATCAAACAAGGAAAGAACAGGGACAACTGGACCACTGCTGCCCAGGCCCGCATATAAGGGAGCTGCGGTCTAACCTGAGTATGATCACATGAGAAAAAACAGTTTTACCCCTGGCAGAAGCTTTTGCAAACATATACCCCGAACAATGCTCCAGTCAAGCTTGGCTCGACTGTGTGAAACCAGAGAACTCCCTGACCATGGCTCTGCTCTGCTGGTAGGTGATGAAGGGCTTTGTTAACCTGAGGGTCTGGCCAGATGGCGGGCCTGCACTCCTGGAAGCTGGTTGCCTTTTCGGAACTAAGCGAGCTTGTCTAATAAAAGGGTACCACCTCCGCCTCCAGTCCTTGTCCTGCCAGCCTTCGCGATGCCGGGCCGGTGGTCCGCAGGGACAGACAGCTGTCCTGGGACGCGCAGACACTGGGAGCCTTGCCTAGAAGACAAGCCGGGAGCGCCCCTCAGCAGGACCAGGTCCCCCTCTCCGCCAACCCTCAAGAGTAACGCTGAGGCGGCCACCCGGCGGCAGGGCAGGCCGGCAGCGGCTCACACTTACTTTTCGCGGCCTCCCCGGCTCGGGCCTTGCTGTTCGCGGCGTGGAACCACCTGATGGCCGCCCCGTCTCTCGCTCGGATGCGTTGCGCCTTCAGAAAGTGATCCACCACCTCCTCGCTCCAGGCGCCTGCGGCGGCGCGAAGGGAGACCTCCCCTCAGCACGGCCGCTCGCCGGGACCCGCCCCAGGCCGCCCCCACCGCGGGACCGGGGAGAGAGGCGGCGAGGCTGGGGGCGAAGGCCCGGTCTCCGCCGCGCAGCTCTTACCCTGCGCCTCGTCCGCCATCGCCTCGCCGGGGCCCGCCCCGCCGCTGCGGCGGGGGTGGGGTGCGCTTCTCCACCCGCTGAGGNTTAAAGAACGAGATCAAGCATTCTACTTAACTTACTTTATTAATCATTATACTTAAAGTGAGTTAGTACAGGGCGAGTGGCAAGATTCCACTGTTCCTTTGGTCACCCCCACAAAGACACACGGGCAAAGCAGGTTTACCCACGCAGTAAGGCGTACCGGGGGCAACAGACACCTCTGATGCCCTCACTGTCATTAACTACTGTTCAACCTTTCACTGTTGTGAAACCACCTGTCCAGTTGCAGCTTGTTTTCAAGCAAGGACATGTTTTATTCATACTGCACATGCTGTGGCCTTCAGCTCTTCTCCAAAACTGCCGTTTCTCTGAAGAAGTTACATTAATTAGCTTGAATGCAGCCTCAGTTTCCTCCAGGGTAAGATCTTGAAGCCTGAACCCTTCTAGAATCAGTATTTTGAAGCATAGGTAACAGCAGAGCAGATTAGGTTAAGTTACAAATTGTTTTTGATACAAAAACATAAAATATCCCCTATTAGCATCAAGAAGGCATCGAAGTTTTAATAGTCTCAATATAAAAATTGTACCAGTATTTTTACTGAAAACAATATAGATGTTGTATCTATCTAATTTGGTTCTGTTCTTGATAAACAGTTTGTGATAATTACCAAATCCCAAGTACGGTTCGCTGAACCTCAGTACAAATCACATGCATCACAAATACATAAATAGATCTTAATGACCGAATATCAAAAATACATACTATACAAGAACCTCAGGTATACTAAAAATCAATCTGTTCATGAAAATTCACACTTAATACATCTATTCTCCCTGAAAGTAAAGGTGGCTACTAAGAAGTGGCAAAAGAAGTAGACAGGAGCAGAAAAGATATTGCAGAATTCTGACTTATTGCTACATGCAGATTACGTCAAGGGCAATCTGTTTTTTTATTAATCCTTGAAAGGTCAAATTGTATCAGGACTTCTGAACACAGAGTAAAGAAAAAACAGCAGTATTTATAAAAATAGCATCCATTTAAGTTAGATAAATCCTTATAAATACAAGAAAGAAATCAGTTATTCTATAAGAAAATTAATTCAGAGCTTATGTTCCTGAAGCACCAGCATAACATCCTAATGTTAAGGACTTCAACTACAAAGTCTTCATAAACATACCTGCAAAATTCTTCCTCACGCTGACCATAAACAAATATCAGGTGTGCACTTGTATTTTGCAGTGACATACGCAGTTTGCAGTCAGCTACAGGAGATCTCATATTTGAATCTCAAATGGCAAGAAAACAGTTTTGTGCCAGCTTCTACTTCAGTGTTTAGCTCGTTTGCACATGGAAAGCACATGCTTCAGAGAGAGATTAGATCTAACCATAGCAATCTTTATTAACATATTTATCTGAGGTTAAGAGGCAAGATAGTATGGCTTAAAGTTACACTACGTATAGTAAATGCTACAACTGTGTGAAGAGGTAACAAAACCTGCCCTCTTCTGTATCTGTATTAAGTGTAACCTTTCAGAACTTTAGGAAACATTACAAACTACAATTCTTTTGTGGTAAAGTAACCAGAGAGGATTTGAGGGTTTTAAAAAACAGTCTGAAAAAAATCTATTAAAACATAACAGGTTTAGAAACTTGAACATTTTTAGTGTTTGTAGCATTATAACTTTGGTGTTCAGATCTAGCAAATCAGTATATTGCCTGTAATCAGCCTCATCAAAACAGATATTCTGTAATGAAAAATATTAATTCCATTTTCAATGGTAGATTGGTAGGATCTGACATCCCACCATGAATCACAGGAATCAGAGCACTGTCCAATTCTTTCAGATAGTTCTGTGGAAGAAGGCGGCCTCCAGATCCGGCTAAGTACTCAACCTAGTAGGAAAACATATTAATGTTGCTATTAACACTTTTTATATTAACAAGACAACGCAAAAGCATAGTATCTTGGTCAAAGAATATTTCAGCTAGCATGAAATGACAAAATGACATTCAAACATTAACTACTGGAAGGGTTTTGAGGTCAATCATGAATGATTAGGCTTGCCATTGAGAAGCACACAACACTCCCCCTGGGTTTGCAGGGCCACGCATCCTCTGCATCCCAGACTGCTTCAGTCTAATGTCTGAGAATAATCTGATTATATCCCAGTATCACAGTTACTGTCAGACTAATTTCAAAACATACTACTGAAAAACAGATTTTCAGGACTGTATTTCCAGCTTCTCTCAAAAAAGATAAGGAAGTGTAACAGAACACCTTCAGAGACAAGGAACTGAACTGTTCTACAGGAACAGCTGTTCTACAAGGGCATCACATGATGGATGGCCTTGCCTTCCCTCTCTTCCATCCTCAGCTGGGCAGACCTGTCCTTTTCTGTTGTACAGATTTTGGTGCAGATATTCCTTACCGAACTACATTAGGGAGCAAAACCAGCTGAAAACGACATAATTTGAGAAAAGCATCAGAAAACTAGCTCTATGATTCTCTAAATTGACTCACCTTGGAGGCAGATGAGTGCCAGAGAGAGTTAGAACTAGGGAAGGACTGATAGCTTACTGTAAGCACCTATTAAGGAATTTGGGCAAAATAAGGAAACAGGACTATTCCTTTCAAGAAAAACTAGTCATTAAGACAGCTTCTTCATGAAATTTCATCCTCAGTCTGAATCTGGGGTACGGCAAAGAACTAAAAACATTCAAAAAAAGATCCAAGGTCTTTACAAGAAAGATTTCAGCTGAAATGGAGCATCTGCAATAAAAGTTGAAAGATTACCGTATCGGAGTCAATAGAAGCTCTTAGGCCTATCTTATTCATCCCATTATTTTTCAAGTTTTTAAGGTGTGGGCAAAGAGCAGTACTGCAGGCTATAGCAATCTCTTTAGCAAACTGGTGAGGAACAGGACTGGTTAGTTCATGGTCCTTTAGAAAATAGTATACCTGAAATTATAGAAAGGGTAAGGACAGTCAGCAGCCTGGTTACATTACAAAATAAGGAAAGAATAATTCAGTATACACATAATGCAGAACAGAGCAAGGTATAATGCTTGTTTGCTGGCAAAGTATTTTAGTATTTCATCTATTCAATCAAAATACTTAAGGGATCATGGGAATATCTGGATTATATTTTATAGAGTTATCAATGCTAGCAGACTTTTAGTCTTTTTCAGAGGAGAAAAATGAAAAGTATGTAAACTTATCAAAGAGCTGCAGAGTACATTCTGCCTATCAGTATGGCTATACATCAAATTAGTTAGTTTCTTTAGTAGTATCACTTAGTATGATCACTTTACCACTTAACTATTCTAAAAAGTAGCAAAAAGCCTCAAGAACAATGTAATTTACTAACTTCAGTACACTTCATAATTTTGCCCTCTTTTTCGAAGTCTCTGCCTTGTGGTTCTTTTTCACTGTGAGTTCCTTCCATTGATTTTCCATCGACTGGGCTTAAAATTCTATGGAAGATAAAAGTATGGTTAATAATTAAAACAACATTTTATGGTTTATATTGAATTAACTTGTATGAAATAATCTTTAGCCATTCTTAAAGGCTATTTAAACAGCTTTACAACAAAATGTAATGCAGGACTTGCATCAAGAAAATACAGAAGCTACAAAAAGAAATATTCTAAATAGGGAACAAACAACACTTAATAAAAACCTAATCTTACAGGTTTAAGAAGCTATAAGCCATCTTAGGTAAAGCCACTATTTGTTCTAATTGGTCAGAGAAGCCACAGAAAAAGGCATACCAAGTCAAACCCATGGATGAGACAAGTTTTGAGTTAGTGATGTATAAATGAAGTTTGAAGCTACATAAAGCATTCAAATCACATCCAGTAAATGTGTCTTACATCTCATTTTGCTTTGTTTAATGCTGGCATTCCAAACAGTGAATGGCCAAGGGCAGTACTATGCACTTCCAAGCCCCTTCTAACAAGGAAGCTTAAAGGGATTAATTGCAACCTCACACAAACTGATTACTGATTTGACAGAGGACTTTCAAAGGAAACTCAGGGTTCACACACTTTTTCTGTCAACTTCCCAAAACAGTTTTGGTGAACTACAAGCAAAATTGTTCTGTTAGTGACATGTAGAGGATTGCAGGTAGTTTATTGTTCTATCCCCTTTCAGGTTTTAGTATCAAGTACTTTCTTTCATTAAAAATACCTTAGATTAATTTCAAGAAATTAAAGCTGGATATTTGAAAATTGGGAAAAAGAATTCTCTATGATGTTTTGCTTTGGTAATACATTTACCCTTTGTTTGTTTTTTCTTCATTTTCTACCCAGCAAATATCTACATATTCTTTTATGTCTCCTGTATCCGTTTTGCCACAAGTTATTTTAAAGTCCTTCTTGTCTCTTAACGCCTGACGTAGGCTTTCCATCGTTTCTGGCGTTATCTGTACCATTAGTCCATCTAGAAGAAAACCAGTTAAAATTCCAACTTATCTACAGAAAGAGTAGCACAGCTTTTTAGTAGACTCTTGGCTTAAGTTCTAGTGGGACCAACCCTCTCCTACAGCTTGTTAATAAATGCACATCAAATGGACTCCATCCCCCAACTAAGCATTAAATGTTACAAGAAAGAGGAAGTAATAAAAGCCTTTCTTGTCAACAGAACTAAAATACCAATCTTAGAAGCTTTTTGCATTTATGTGTCAATATATGTATTTCATCAATATGGCAATGAAAATAGTTCCAGATATAGGCAGCTGTAAAGGAAAGACTTGCATTCGCTAAAGCAAAAAGTTAAAACTTAGTGTGTTTTAAAACAAGCAGGTGAACTAGCATGTATTTTTTCATACAGCATTTGTTTGCAGTACGTTTTCTACAAAGTTAAAAATTGTGAAAAGAAAAAGTTTAATTTACTGAGGAATAAAGATCTTGCACAAGACTGCTGCTATTTTTTTTTTTTTAAAGTTCTCTTAAGAAGAAACCACATAGGACAAAATTCTTACCTTCAACTATACTGGATTTAGCTAAAAATCCTGAAGATGTTTTTAAGGCTCCATTGAACACCACAAAACTTGCACCTGTAACTAGAAAGAGTAGGAACAAAGTGAATACCACTTCATATCACTCAAGTTTGTCATTACTAACATTTAACTTGCATTCCTTTTTAAAAAGGCAGATAAAAAAATGTACTACTATATTGAAAGCACTAATAGAAATGCCTTACTGACAGGATGATACAAAACATAACTCTCTAAAGAGAGAATAATTTTTTCCAGTCACATCTTGGCAAAAAAGGCCAGCTTTTTTAACCTATTTTGTGACTGCATGCAGTATCCTTTTAAGATATTGGTGGCAAGTCAACGTAGGCAAGCCAAAAAGCTCCGTATACAATGGGGAGATATAGTTGAAACAGTGGCATGGGTTTGGGTTTTTTTTTGTTTGGGCTTTTTTTTTTTGTCCTTTAAAACAGACATGTCACTCAACTTTTAAATTGTATTTGTTTACAGAAGATATTCCTAATTTTAGATCATTTCAGTGATACTAAAAGCAACTGAAAGAAAAGATGACATAAGTGAATTTCCATGCTACAAACCTTTGCATAAATTTGTTAGTTACACACAGTGCTTCAAACAAAAACACACTAAGTAGCTACACTTAATGAAGCACAGAACAACATTTCAGGTTGACACCAGAGATGGTAAAAGTACAGCCGTATCAGTCTGGAATTCCCCCCCAGCTAACGGGCCTTGTTGAAAAGAATGACTCATCAGCCCAGAAACACAATGATGCACAGCTGTTACTTTCAGAACCTAAAAGGCACCTCTGCACTCTTCTCAGAACAGGCAGTTGTATCAGTTTGCCACCTGTTGTATAGAGGTACTCACTGTTACCATATTTCCATACACTCAGTTATTGAGACTACTTGTTTATGTATGTATTTCCCCCAGTTCACATGAATATTAAATTTAGATTTTGAAATATGTAAAGAATCTGATTATGTCTGAAAATGTAAGCTATATTAATAACATTATGGAAACCAAGAGGAAAAAAGTATTAATCTTCATTTAACCTAACATTTGTAAAAAGTAGCTGTGTTGATATAAAACAGCAACATTATATTTTGCATTTAAATTACTTTGCTGCTTGAATGCTGAACTTTTTGTCTAAACAACTTACTGAGAATACATATTTTCCTTGCAGCCTAAAAATGAACTTACATTTCTGCTCTAGAAATGTCATTTTTCTCCACAAGCCAAATTAGAGAGCTTACCTTTCCTAGGATGTCCAGTAGCACTGATTGCTTGTGTGTGATAGAGGCCATGCTTATTCTGCACACACACTAAGTGAGAATCTGCTTCAGTATTAAAACTTGCTCCAATACTAATTACATGTTGATTAGAAGAATTTACCACCTTCATTACCTGTCAATACAAAATTTGTCATTGAACTGACAAATCTCATTATGCAGTACTCATTTTAAATACAAAACATTAGAAAAAAAACAGGTCTCAAAACAAATCCCAAGAATTATTAACTTAGTCAATTTCGGAGAGTTTGAACACTCAATTTGCCATGACTAGCTGGACAAACACTAAGCACAATCAAAAATCCTACTTCAATAGAGAGGGATAAGTAAGTCTGAGTACCTCTGGACAATGCAGAGTATCACGGGGTTTGTTGGTCTTAAGGCTAAAATATACATTAAGCCTCATGCAGTTTACTATTCAGGGTTTTTTCATAAAAGCTGAACTAAACAAATTGTAGTAAAAACTACACTGGCAAAAAAGATTTTTTTTTTTAAAGTTTTAAGCAAAACACCTCCATCAGGAAATGTGTAAAGGTAATCCTTGAAGATACATGCTAAAAGGTTTTAATTTCAGCATTTAATAGTTATCCTAAAGCTCAACTTATCACTTATTACCCACCTTCCAATATATCCAGGAAGAAGGAAATGTGTGCTCAGATAATTTCATGCCCTCCCTCTCCCCTCATCACATGCTTACATCACTTTAAAGTTCAAAGAGTGTAATGCACAGCAAATAGCAAAGTAATCTAGAGAGCTGCTATCAAGTGGAGAACTCACTTGCAGAAGTGCCTGGAAACTGATTACAGAAGAAAAACATTACAGCCCCTAAGAACTTTTTTTTTTTTAAAAGAGCTCATGTTAAAGATGTGACTGGTATTACATGAACAATAAAGACTAAAGCAGTTTGGATTAGAAAGCTAATCAAGATGGTTTTACTCACCTCATTATACTTCCTTAGGGGTATTTTAATACAGCTTCTACCCATTTCCACATGAACAAACAAGTTGTCTATGGTATGTAAAGTATACTGATAATTTCTAAGGTCCTATAACAGACAAAGTTTTTACATTAGCAGACAATTAAGTATAACTTTCTTATCTTTTATAAAAAATATTACCTAGATAAAGTACTTCACATACATCCCTAAGACTTCTAAAGAGTAGTGACATTAAGGGTGGCTAAAGACTTACTGATCAGTTTTTTCCTACTGTGACCTATGTGAAGGGTACCCTAACAAATTTATAGTACTGACAAGGTAGCTCTAACTCCTTACCAGTGGGTTATTTAGACTATGGCTACTTTATGCACATTAGGATCTTAGTGTTTTAGATAACAAAATACTTCCAACACCCTCCCTCTCTGAAAGAAAAGCAAAGCATGGAGGCCACCATCTAGATCAGTTTGTTTCCAAGCTCACACCCTGTCCCCTACAGCTCTTAACTTCTTGAGTTATAGTTTGAATACTGCACTGTTTCTTATACCCTTCTCTGACAGAAGTTATGATCCATCTCAGCCACTTGTGCAAAATTTCCCTATTCTGTTTTATTCCAACATTACAACAGTAGGTATGAAGTGATCTCATTTGCCTTTACTAGCTTAGCTGAAAAAAGGTTAGAAAAGGCTCTTGACACCAGCTAAGCCAGGTAATCAGCATCCTCCTCAATCACCATAGCTGTAGCAAGAAGGGTATTTATGAACACATCTCGCTGCATTAAAAATTCCAATTTAACTGGGATTGTTTTAGCGATATTAAGGATATACATCACAGATGCCCTTTGCCTCCATCGTTTACCACTACCTCAGTCACTTGTGTGTACTAGATTTTATACAATCTTTACTTGAGGATTTGCACCATAGGTAGTTAAAAATGTAACATCAAGAGAACATTCTGCAGTCATTCTACAATGACAAAAACTCCTGCTGCATCAAAAGACACAGTCCTGCCAAAGAGCACATATTCCCACTGCCTGCTTCAAGCTGACACTACAAACACAGCTATGAAGGAGAATCAGAGTAACTCTAATCCAGCTGAAAATAAACTCCATAGAAGCCCCCTTCATCAGCAGCACAACATTAAGATTCCTCAAAGTCGAAAGATGCAATTCCACATTGGTAATGGCACTTCACTAATCAGGCAGGGAGCTGGCTTATGGAATTAAAATATGTTTTTTCTTAATAGAGGAATCTTATGTTGTTTTTCAGAGCGTGCAACTCCTCTGATTGACTCCTCATGTAATGACATGGACATCAACAGTGGCAAAAAGGAAGGAGGGGCCAAAGACTGCAGTTCATCTCAGCCGTAGTGGTCTCTAGACTCTTAAGAGAGCATTTAGTGATCACCTAAATATGTGCAATTCTTTCCACAACCTTACAGCACTTTTCATTACAGCATTAAGGATAAGTTCTGTCTAAGCATTAGAAGAAGGTGGTTACTTGTCAGGAATACAGGCTTACTGATGTTTAAATCAAATTATTTGGGTAACAGAGGAAAAAACTCAGGGAATGGCATAAATTCCAGACTTGACTTACTCTGGTGATTTTGCCAAAACCTAAAGTTCTTCACATAAGACAGACTGGTTAATCGTGGAAAGGTTAAGTTTGTGTGACAAAGTAATTACTGTTACAGTTAGACCACAGCATCTGCCTGTCAAGTCTTTTCTTCAGATTCAAAGAATGTCAGATTTAAGACTAAAATTCTTGCACCACACCAGTACTTGGAAGAGAAAAATGCAACTGAACAACGACTACTAGCAGCTTAAATGTAAATGTCAACATTTTTCTCATTCATTTAAAGCCATTTCTCACTACCAGAACTAATGCGTAACAATATAATGTGAAAGCTATAGCTTTCCTAACTCACATAAAAATACTCTTTGGCAGAAAAGTTTCAAGTCAGGTATGAAGAACAAAAATATTAACCCTTTGCCAAGAATAACTCTGCCTTCAAGAATCAGAATTTTGAGGATATTTTACACAGTCTAAATTACAACAGGAAAGGAAGAGAATAAAACATCTACTTACAACAAGCAGATTCATAATTGTGTGTCCTATCTCTCCAAAGAGTGGCTTCCGGTGCCTGAAACTTACTACAGGAGTGGGATATGCTAGGGTGGGGGAAGGAAAAAAAAAGGTCATATTTACCTATCAACAACTGTAAGACTTGCTAATCCAAGTATTTATTTTTATTTTCGCTATAGCCTATGTTTCTTAATCTCAGTATCTGACCAGCCAAAGGAACTAGAGCCCCTGCCTGATTCTCTGTCACAGACTGTGCTTTAGCCCACTGCATAGTTTCCCCACCCACGGTTAAATCCTACTGCAATGTCACTGCATGGAGTCACTCTCCTAGTGGCAGTAATTTTGTGGCAGAGACTTGTTGCTGCTTTCATATGCTTTGTCAGCTATGTTTCCTGCAATAGGTTATTTGGACGGAAAAATCCTGGGCTCAGTCTTTGCGTCACCAGCTGTGGGAGGGGTTGCAAGGCTTCGTAGTTGCTTGAATAAGAACGCCACATAGGTTAACATCTGCTTCTATGTTAATGCTATAATACAAAGTGAAGCACCACGTAGTATTGATAAGCAACAACGGAGTGAGTGATGATGTTCATACAAAGTAACATGCTTTGAAGACCCATGGCTGCAATGGGAAACACATGCAGATGGAAATTAGGGAAGGCAATGAGATGCAGGAGACCACAGACCACAGTATGAAGCCATTTGAAAACCAAAGTCAGGATTGTGAGGTCAAAGATACAAAATTGGTTTAAAAAAAAAAACAAACAATCAAAAAAACAAAACCCAAAAAACCCACAACCAAAACCAAGAAGTAGTTCAGTAAGAGAAAGAAGAACGACAAAGAAGCTACCACCCTTGTCAACACACAGACAGAAGGCCAGCCAGTAGAAATCCACTATGGACTCAAGAAATCCAGAAACAAGCAAATGATACATATTTATAGACTTGCAGCTTCTAGAATGGTAAGCGTCTTTATCAAAAACACATTCAGGTCAGGAAAGTTGTGTATGATACATTTTTGAAATCCACTCCACTTAAGCAACAGCTGCATGCTGCACCTTAACTGAACTCCTGCTCTCTAAATCATAAGCAGCAGTGCAGCAGGAAAAAAAACAGCACCTATGTTGCCACATTAAATGTCTGCGTTATTCAAGCAAGTACACAAGGAACTCTAGCAGGCATTTAGGACAGTATCTACTTTCAGGTCTTGCTCAAGCTAGCTTTATCTGTTATCCAAGGCAATGGGAATCTGCATAAACACTTTCCTTTGGTGAGCCTGCAGCAGAGTCAACGTAGATCTTGTTGGGAGAGCAGCAAATGCTCACATCAGCCTGCAACAGACTGCGGAAGGTAACTCCCACATGGAGGTTGTGTCACTGTGCAACCTCTGATGCTGCACATTTACATGCTATCTACCCACCTCATTTTGAAAGAATGCCTCCTGCATTTTTACAGGCCTAGAGATTTCAAATGTGTTAATTAGTAAGTTATCCTTATAAGTAATGAATACCTTTATTCATTTTATGAAGCAGTAATATTTTGCCAATATACTCAATTTCAGCAATTTAATTCAAAAAAACAATTTGTCAGAGTTGTAAATCGGGCTTGTGAATTTCCCTNGCAAAGATTATTTTAAATATTTTGCTGTCTAAAAAACTTGTCTTTTCCAAAGGAATTTTACATTTATACAACTACTTAAAGTGTTAAAACTTACCCCCATATTCTGCTCCCAATCTCAACATTAAACGTATTGGAAAAACTTTCGCCCAGGGTATTTCCAGCTTATGGATGAGAACGCCACAAAGAAAAGGGTTATCTGGTAGAATTTCATCATCAAGTTTCTGAAAAGTTGGTGAAACAAACAGGAATCCTCCATGCTCTTTGTTACTGAGAAAGTTTTCAGTAAAAGTAATGTTTTCCATGTTTCTTATTAACCTTCCTGTAGAAAGAGGGACAGAGAGTCTTTGCAGATCTGGAGAAGTAATACATTAGTGTCAAGAAAACTATTCTAACCAGTGGCCTCCTACAGACTTGCAAGCCGTATGGTATATCTCACATATTCTTGAAAGTCTGACAGACATCTACACCCATAAACTAAGTGCTCTATATCTACTAACTAAATGAACTTGAATATGAAACCATTTTTTCCCAAACAAATGTT
>VZTQ01014103.1:0-91769 GCA_013400755.1 Pelecanoides urinatrix
GGGGAGGGAGAGGGGGGGGGGAGAAAGAGACGGGGCGCATGCGCTCTAAGTTCCCGCGGCCTCGCCCCGCCGGCGGTCCAGCCTCCGGCTGCCCGGGCGTTGCCATGGTGCCGCGGCCTCCGCCAGGCCCCGCCAGCCGTCTCGCCAGCTCGCCGGCGGGGCTGCTGAGCCTGCCGCGGGCTGGGAGGTGAGCCCGGTGAAAATCAGCTCCGGGCAACCCTGCGCTTACCTCACCCCGTGCCCTGCGGGAGATGTGCGTGGGGCGTTGCGTCTGTGCCCGGGACGCTGCGGCATGCCGGGGGCGCAGCAGGCCGCGCTGGGCTCCAGGGAGCAGCGGGCCGCTGGCTCCTGCCTCCAAACCGGCTGAGGAACTGCGTGTTTAAGTATCTGTTCCCACTGAGGAATTAAATGTCTAAATAGCTGTTCTACAAAACCCGAGGCACTGAACATGCTGTGAATAATTATCATAATGCTTCCAAAACATGAGCGGGGAGACATAAAAGGAAGTATGTGATAATTAATTAATATGTTGGCACTTGGTGGTTGCATCTGTTTTTTGAAACCACATGTTTTGCGTATGGAACACGCAGCCTGTTGTGTGAATCATGCTTGGCTGCAAACAGGCAGCCGCTCTTCCTAACCCCCTCTGGCAAGCATCATCCTTGGAGGTAGAGCTGCTGTGCTGTGACTGTACCCTGTATGGCAACAGTATGAAAATGTACAGATACTGTTTAAGGGCGGCAATGCTCTTATTAATGAGAAGGATGGGGCACTCCAACATACAGCTGAAGAAAATTTTTAAGGGAGGGTGGTGGTGCCATACAGCTTGTGATTTTTCTGTGTTTTCTTTGTATTTCTGAACCACAGAAATGTTAAATATGTAAGGCTTTGCAGATTCTTGTCAGGGATTAAATGGTATTCAATTGAAATAGCTAGAATGTTACTTGCAAGGAAATAAAAATCTATACCCTTTCAAGTTGGATTAATTACTGATTTAACTTATAAACAGAAGTTATGAAACTTTGTCCTTGTTTCTTTTCCTAATGTCATTAAAGAAAAAGAAAAAAAAAAAAACTGAAAGACAAATTGTCGAGTGCCCTTGCATTGTTTTGTAAGTGCTCCCAGTATATGCATAAATACAAATTTTCCAGTGCTTAATTTTACAGTCTGCAGAAATGGTAAGCAAGTTTAGGGTTTTTTTAAGCTAAAGCTAATTTCTTCCTTTTTTAGGAAGACTAAATAATCCTGAGTTAGTAAGTCTGGTGAAAACATATTTAAAATTCTGGATACTTACTTAGATACTTGAATATACATCAAGGAGCCAAGTTGTGACCACATTTTTTAAAACATTGCTGGACACTTCCGTTGCCATATTTGTACTCACTGTGAATCCAATCTTTCAATTTTACCAACAATTTGCCTATATTATCCTTACTCCTATTTCATCACTGAATCAGAAAAAATTTCACACTTCTCTCTCTATGAGATCTATTACCTAAAGTGCATGGTTTACTCGGACATTTCTCCCCTTCTACCTGATACATGCCTTTTCTAGAGCTACATTCATCGGTTAGCTTCAGGCCCAAGTTCTAAATGGCTTTTGTCTACTTAGTGACCAATACTGGATCTCTCAGGCATGCATTCAGAAATAAAAACCCATGCCTGATACCATTTTCTAACTATGGGATGCTGTCATATATGCCTTAAAAGCCACGTGCACTGCCTTAGCCCTTTTCCTTTTCCTTTTTTTCAAGTTTAGTTCCAACTCCTAGAAGTCAATGTACATGTAAGAACTTTGGGTCTTAGACATATTAATCAGGAAAAAAGAAATGAAAGAAATGCAGTGAATACATGTTTAGCAAAGGAATTTCTGAAACAGATTTTTTTCTCTTGAGAGCACTCTAAAGTTACAGTTATTTGAAAAGAAATGCAGTACTAAACATAGAAAGTCTGTGAGACCTGGGTTTGATTATAATCCTTAAACTGGGAACTGCTTTTACACATCTCTACTTACCTTGTCTGTCTTGTAAGCAGTAGTGGAATCACTTTCCGTTTGTGGAAAGGATCTCCTCTTTGTACTGTCTTTAACCATACTAGCCAAAGCTCTAGGCCGGCTGCAAGCTCACTGGTTGGAGAATTAGTTCATCATTGAGAGAGAGTCATAACTGTTAGCCGTAGAGATTATGTTGGCTTCTCGGATATAAGCATTTGCATGATGTCATTCCCTACTTCAAAATAGTATTTTAGTCTCATGAGCAGAACTTTCAACACAACACGCAAGTCACGCTCCAGAAGAGTTATGGTATAAAGGAGACCCCTACCAAAGTGCCATTTGTATTTTGACAGAGATATAAGCCAAATGTATTACTAGCAAGAACGAACATTATCCCCGTCAGTATAGCATATCTTTGTGTGTTCTCTATGAACCTGTGCTTCATCTTCTGATTAAAAACCAGTTATTTCTATTCTGCATCCTCCAGAAAATTTGAGAAGAGGCACGAGATGCATTGAACGGCTGGAGGAGACAGGAAGTGATAATGAGTTAGGGCGTAAGAAGACTGCCAGATCAATGAACTGTGCCTTCTCTAGCCCAGTTATTCCTGTTGAGATGAAACTCATCTATCTGCTTACTGGTGATGCCCTGTTTGAGGGCCTACGTAACTGCTAAACTGTCCCATAGACTCATCCTGCTCTGCTGACCAGAGCTTCACTTCCCGAAGTGAATCTCACTTACGGAATATAAACATCATTATTTTTTGCATCTATCTTCATATATTTGCCCATATACTTTTGCATATAAAGGTAGTTTTGCATTTATATGTTTCAACAAAGAAATCATAATTCATTGTTGTATTCAGTTATACATTACTATTATATAATGCATATGCGTGTATAAATCATAAATGCAGTACATAAGTAGTCTAGAATACAAGACAATCCAATTAATTTAGCTATCCAAATTAAAAAAAAAAGAACAACATAAAAACCCAAGAAAGATACTTGCATACATACTGGTACCCTTGCAGGTTTTGTTTAAAAACACGTGTTTGATCTCATATTTACTATATTCCCTTTGTATAGTGCCAAACAATTAATACACGACAGCTGTTAGTTCAGCAACAATAGCCAACCAGTAATACAAAAACATCATCATATAGAAAGGATTCTATTGAGGAGAAAATAATGAAGTTAACCGCAGACTAGATAAAGTTATGGAACTGACACAAGAGATCTAGGAATGACAGGTGAAAATTGGACAATTGATTGGCTTTTTGTTTATTAGTTGGTCATATTTATACTATCTCTTGCAGTTACCAGAGAAGAAACGCTAATATTTTCTCCTTACTTTTTGAATTCAGCAGAAGTTTTACTTCATCTTAACCAAAAAAGTTTTAGGTTTTGGTCCATGCATCTCAAACCTTATTATACAGAATATGAAAGACAAGCATCTCCTGTGGCCCTGAGTTCTTTCTTTAGCTGTGTGAAATAATTCAGCATTTGCTGAACTTATGCAAATATGCATATGCATATGCAAATAATTTTCTTCCTAACCTTTAGAAAAACTGTGTAAATATTTGAAAAATAAATATATATATAGGGCCAGGTTTTGCTTTGCCAGTTGGTGATATGAAGTGTCTGAAGGAAGAGGGAGTGGAAAGGAAAAGGAAATAAGAGTTATTTTTTCTCTGCCGTGGTCAAGCAGGATTGCAGCCAGGGAAACCCAAAAACTGTTGACTTATGTATTTCTTGTGGTATTTGAAATAACAGGGGAAGCAGACAAAGTCAGCTCCAGTTCTTTGATACTTGTTCATGAATGCCAATGAGGCTGGACCTTGGAAAGTAACACAGTAACTGGAGTGCCAGCCTTTGGTAGCGAGGAAAGGCGGCATGCTGTGGAAATGCATCTTCCATGATGTGGAACTGCTTTTTCCTTGGGCACTAATTAGTAAACACAATCGAGCAGCCAGTTTAGCAAGGGGCTGGCTCTGAAAACTGAAGCAAGGAGTGTTTCAGTGTTGACAAATACTTTCAGTAAGATCAGAAGGTGAATAATGGCTTGGAGGTTTGACCCATAAATAACCAGGCTGGGCTTATTTATTAACACAGAGTACAAATCTCCTTTTGGCTGTAGGGCTTCTTTCTTTCAGTATCCTTTGCAGATGCCAGTAGGTTTTTACAGTTTTCTTTGTTTATTTCACATTTAAGTGCTGTACCTTCTTTTATTTACAAGAGTATGGGTATAAGTCATTATTACTGTCTCCATGACTAAAACGAACTAAAATCTTTGTGCTTTCACCTGAAAGAAGAAACCTTTTTTCTATAACCTTATTTCTCTTTTCAGGAGCAGTTCATAGGAAATGGAAGTTCAAGATATTATCTCTTGATAATTTTGATATTTTTCTAAATTAAAAACATAAAATTATAGAAACACAGAATAATTTAGGTTGGAAGGAGCCTCTGGAGGTCATCTGATCCAATCCCTGCTCAAAGCAGGGCTAACTTAGATGAAGTTACTCAGGGCCTTTTCCAGTCAAGTTCTGAATATCTCAAAGTGTGACAAAACCACAACTTTTCCTGGCAACTTGTTCTGATGTTTGATTGCTTACACAAAACGAACAAACAAAAAATCCTTATATTTATCAAAATTTCCCTGTTGTAACTTTATATTTGTTACCTCTTATCCTATACCTACCTCTTCAAGAAGAGTTTGGCTCTGTCTTCTCTCTATATTCTCATGAGGTAGCTGATGACAGCAGTAAGATCCCCCTCCCCTCCCCTTAACCTTGTCATCTTGGGGCAGAACAAACCAATTTCTTTCAGCTTTTTGTCATATATCATGTGCTTTAGTCAGCTTATCATCTTGGTCATCTTCCAATGGACCAGTATGTCAATGTCTTTTTTACTCTGGGGAGCCCAAAACTGGAAGCAGTTCTCCATTTGCAGCCTCACAAGTGATGACCTGAAAGGATCAATCACTCATTACTGATTATTCCTTTGAAGGCTGAAATTGCCTTCAAGCAAACTGTGGCAATGAAGGGTTAAACACTGGAGAGCTCATGCTGGCATGAGTGACAACACAGTGTCTGTTCCAAAGCAAGGGACTGTTCAGTATAGCTGAGCATCACAATCAGGAGAACTTAGCCCAAAGCTTTGCTGATGGTGCAAGAGTCTGAATAGGTTGCAGTTTGCTTTTTCACAACAGTATGGGTTTTGCAGTGCTGACAAAGGTGAAATCTTTTGCTAGCAAGCAAATGAGGGTTGGGCACATTAGGGACTGATACTAACAAAGAAGAAACATAAGCAACATCATTTTTCTCACAGTACTTGTTGTTAAAACAATAAACAACTGACTACTAAAAGTCACACCAATGTGATTTTCTAGTTAAATGAAAACAAATGATCATTGAACTTGCTCAGCTGCATGGAGATAATTCTAAATTCTAATACTGTAGATGAAATTCTAGGATTTTAGAAAAAGTTAGAAAAATGAAATTGCTTGGCTCTACAGAGAAGAATTGCAGATAGCAAAATTCTGCCTTTTGTAGAAAGGACAGCCATTGAGAAAAAAAATGACATCTCATACATTTTTGTCCTAATTCAGAGAAGGCGTCTGTGTGAAAGTTACAGTTTGGAAAGTGAGTGTAAGTTGGTGTAACTCATGTGTTGGGTGAATGAACAACTGGAGAAGTTGGGTAATACCAGAAGTAGAACTAACGAACAAAACAATCTTTAAAAATTTCAAGATAAGCCAGAATAAAGCATTTTACACTTAAACCTTTCTTTGCTGCCATTTCCATCCAGATCAGTGCCTTGAGATATCAGACAGTTGTGTGCAATCTTCCAGTTTTTTATTTGGCGAATAGTCATAGGTCTGCTTTTAGTAGGAAACAGCTCTGTCTGAAAAACCTACAAAGATGCTGCTGAACCCTTTGAGTTTCTACACAGCAGAGAAAGCTGCCTCTGGAGCTTTTGCTTGTTAGATCTGAAATTTTCCACTCACGGACTGTGTACTTCAGCATGTGTTAGGGTTTCCTTACCCTTATTAAGCTGAAAATTTCCTGGGACCCCCTTTTTTCATGGTGGCAAGATTTTGCAACCAGGAGAGACATTGACTGCTGGCTTCCAAATCTTTTTCATTTTGGAATAGTCTTATCATTTTTTTAGTGCTTTAAGCACTGTCTGAAACCCCCTACTTCCAACCCAAATCACAAAATGAACAACCTTAGTTCAGCATCCCAAATTACAAAATGAAACTTAAGCATGAGCATTTATATCACCTTCATAAAAAACACTCTTTGAGTGTTTTATGGAACAGTATTTATGGATCTAGCTGTGAGCAGTAGAAGCAAATGCAACTGCCTGGGTACTGTACACAGATTTTACAGTGTATATAGTCTGTGTGTTTACTGTAAGATATAATTGTTCTAGTAAGCACATAGCTTGCAATTACAAAGTATGGAATAAATCTTCTTTAATCAAAACCACAGTTTTAAAGTTTAGAATGTCCACATTAATCATACAGATTATGTACAGGGAATTTATTAATTGAACATTTGAAAACACTGATAAAATGTATGTTAATGTTCCATTCAGTACCATAATAAAATCTGGACCTTTGGTTCCACCCTGAGATGTACCATTTCAGACCAGTATGGTCCTGGTTTTATGCAGATTGTTTGCTGGTACACTGGTTGTCCTGTGAGCATCAGAGGATAAACCAAAGACCTTTGACATAATATAGCAAATCTCATCCAGTTATGTACACTTGTGCTGATTTAAACACTAATATTTTGAGGAATATTTTCTATACTGTAATGTGTTTAATGAACTGAGTCTCTGCTTATAAATCAAAGGGCAAGGACAATAACTTCCTTTTTTTCCTTGGGATTTGAAGTTTTCACTAGTGATGTTTAACAAACAGCAAGCAATAACAATAACAGTCATAGTGCCACAGGGAGACACTGTTGTCCAAACCATCATTTGCTATGTCTTCATTTTCCCATTCGTAATCCGATACTTTTCTATAGTTGTGAAGAGCCTTGAGAATCTCAGATGAAGGATGCTATATCAGTGAAAAAATATTATAAATATATTTTTTATCAATATGGTTGATGGGATTGTTCCTGACAACCATATGCCAAGATGCAGTGTAGATAAGTGTGAGGAATCAATTACTTGTCTTTGGAGCAGAATTAAAAAAAAAAAATTAGGCTAATTTGTTGAAAGACAGATTTCTTCACAAAAATTGGAACATATGCTGCTTTTGCAGACTGTGTCAAAAAATAAATGTGTTTGGAAACGGATGTAAGAAAGGCCTTAGCCGCACTGCAGATACTTGTTCCTGGTACAGTACTGAAAAAGTTTGATTTTCTACATTAATAAAAATATTCTTCTTTCATGATAATTATCCATATTCTTACACCACTTATATTGCAATCGTGTCTCCAGTTGTGTCTTTCTTGTAAAAATATGGACAGGATATATCAACTAGAAATGCTGTGCTTGAGATCTCTTTTCAGTGTTTTTCAGATACCAATGTGACTTGGTCTTCAGTTCTAATCAGCAACCTTTTCCTTAGTTCAATGCAACAATTTTTTAGCTTTGTCCTTTTCATTCTTGATTTATTTATTTCTTTCCATATTTTTCTCTTTCTCTTGTCCATTTGCTATTTAATACATGGGCTATCCCTTCATATTAACAGAGGCAGAACTGGTAATGCTCTTACCATAATCTATTTATGTAACAGTTTGGGCTAGGTTCTCCTTATTTTGCAAAAGGGAATAGCTTCCTTGAGTGGGTGTATATCTCTTCTTGTTGCATGGATTGTACGGATTATGAAACATTTTGCTCTCAATTTGGTGAGGATCTCCAGTACAGTACGGTCTGGAGCAGTGTTGTGTTGCAATGCTGCCCCTTCCATCCTTCCAAGGTATGTTTCTGCTGTATCCATGGTCTTAGCAGGGGGTGGGAGGAATAAATGACATCTTAAAAACAGCTTAAAATTATATCTTTCACTTTAATAGTGCAGTTACTGAAGGCCCTTGCAAACCTGTAACATGCATTATTCCAATATAATGTGTGGGAATACTGCAGGACCCTTACAGTAGTCTCAACAGGACAGCTAAGTAATGCTCAGTGTATTCTGTCAGATTGCTTATGTCCTGTATATGTCACACTTCAGAAATGTAGCTGCTAATGTTTGTGATGATAGGTATAGTGACATAGTATACAGCCATCAGTACTGTTAACAGGCTCTAACTCTTCCATTACCCATATACTCTAGCATTTCTGCAGCTATAGCTATTTATAAAGCTTTGTGCTCATCCACCATGGGTTTGCACAGCCACTCGTTATCCATGCTTCGCTCCATTCAGTCTATATGCTCAGGAGCTCTGTCGCTATTCTTGTGAAGATACATACTGTGTTTATGCCAAAGGGGGTGGAGTGTCGAAGCAAGGTGTCAATACAGCCTGTCTGGATAAATTGACATATGCTGACCACATACTGTGTGTGCGTCATTCTATATCTGTCCTCTGTTTCTGATATGGTCTTTATTAACTTGCAGAATCACTAATAGCATCCTATTGCTATTAGTAGTACTGGGAATGTTTTCTCACAATTCCCATTTGAAATGCAATTGTAGATTACATTGTGTACATGCTAATAATAAAGCTTGTACTGTCCTGAGCACAGAGCTGTGACATTTATTTCTCTCTCCATCCACCAGGTGTTACTCTCCAATTTCTAACTGCTATGCGACATGAAATTCAGGGCTTTGCAGTGGAGGTGGAAATAAAAACAAGAGAGAAACAGTGAATTTTCCTGTGTCTTTATAACTCCTTGTTCCTCTCCATGGAAACTGATGAGCACTTGGCCCTCTCTGGTTTTATCTTTTTGTAGGGATCTAAGGAAACTGAAGGATACATGGGTATTTGTCATGTGTATGGTATAGACTTATTAAAACAGCAATGTCACATACATAAAATGTATAGGAACAGACTTTTTTACCACCTTTCAATTTAATTCTGTAGCCTGTATTCATAGTGATCAGAGGTAGATCACTCCTACTATAAATAAGCAAGTCAGTATGAGCCACAGTTACAGCAACAAGTTTGCACCATTACAGGTAGAAATTAGACAATAATTTTTGTTTATCTGTTCAGATACGAATCCAGAACAGAAGGGTTCCCAGTTCCTGGTTTTCCCCACTTTGTGTGAGGCCAATTCTGACATTTAAGCAGCTGCATAGAAGATGCAGAACTTAATTTTTAATATCTGTTAAAGATGAGATCAGCTGTTGTAGGAGGAAAAAGTTTATCAGAAATCAACAAATATTAAAAGATTAGCAGATTCTCTTTTAACTAGTAACACATATTATGCATGTCTTCCCTTTTTTATTTCCTTTCATATTATGGCAAGTAGGTCTAAATTTACTGTATATCTTTTTGCCTAATACCACTAAGGACTTAGGTATTTAACTATCTCACAGTCCAGTAGATGGCAAGTACCTATACAGGTTTTGGCTAACCTGAATAGAATTATATTCCTGGTGGATGTGCTGTTTTTGACAGAGCTATCAGAGACAGGTATCTCCAAGTATAGATTTACAGATCTATATCAAATTAGGAATGTAAGTGATACAGTTAGATGTGAAGTTTAGTAAATGTTACCAAATTTTCGATCATTTTTTCTGTTCACTCTGATAAAACATAGCTATTTGCAAGTAAGCAAGCTAACCAAAGCCAGTGTAGCCTTTTTTTGGATAACAGAGCCTACCTTAATGTCAGTGTTGGTGGAATTATTTTAAATGCTTCCAAGAAAATGAGCTTCCAAGAAATATAGAAGTGCCATCAGAGCACTCAGCTGCAAATCAGGCGGGATGGTGAGTGTACCAGGTAGTGAAGCGGTATATGGGAAAAAGAAACATGCTTGTTTGAGGAAGCTCTCTAAAACATACTCTGTGAAGTACAAATTGCTACCTAACCGTTGAGCTTATAGCCCTATATAGGCTACATGGGAATACGAGCACGTATATTAGAGGGGAGAGGCATTTTGATCAAAAGAAGCACTTTTGTGGACAGGAAAAGCCTGAGAGGCAAAGGAGGCCCTGGCAGCTGCAGATCAGCTCTCCCACTGAGTGGTGCTACTGGTTTTGTGACAAGAAGTGGTCATCTGTGCACCCACTGAGCTTAACTCATGTACTTCCACTGAAGGAATAGATGTCCCTGAGGAAGCTCACCAAAACAGTAACAACTGAGTAGGTGATTCAGGGAAGTAGCTGCTGAACTATTTTAAATATTTCAGTATGATATTCTGCATGTGTTCCAAGGCTGGGACTGCATTTCTCATTTAGCCAAGAAAAACAGAATATTGTAGTGTTTTTCTACTTCATATTCTCCTCCCCACACGCAGCTTTGTATAATGAAAGCAATGTAGAAAAACTGCTTCAGGTGGCAACTGAAGATCCAGTAAACAAGTAAACTTTGGGCCCATTTGAACACTTGCTGAGTGAGAAGTTGATTGTGACCAACTTCTATTTATATAGAATGTCCATATTTAACTGCACAACTGTTTTCTATCTAATAAAACTATTTCCTCATCATTACCATCATACCAGGGCATGTGATCTGCCTTGAGTATATCAGTTTTCAAGAGTACAGTTTTGCTTTCTGACATGAAAAGTGGCGAATATTTCAGTCTTCTTACGTAAGCGTGTCACGCATTTCTCCTGCTAACGGCCCTCGGAAAAACCTCCCGTCTCCTTGCGGCCGTGAATTATATCCTGCCTGACCTCTAGTGGTGGTCTGCGCCAGTTGAGTCTCCTCCTGCGTATGGAGGGACCAAGTTCACTTCTTACCTTTGGCAGTCAGGAAAAGGGGGAGCACAGATTTCAGACTACCTCAGGTTTAAGAGGGTGCAACACAAAGAGAAACTAAATGGGATTTCAGGACCAGATCTCAATTAGGGTTGTTGCATGAAGGATGGCATGATTAGTTGCACGTGGTTAAAGACTTTAAGCTTGCTGCATGAGTTCAGGCGTATCTTCTACACATATCTACCTATCCATCTTTATAAAGTGCTTTGAGATCTACGGATAAGTTTTTCATTAATTCAGGTAGACTTGATCTACCAGTGGTAAAGAGGCAGGGCACAAAAGAGATGCTGTCCTGTCCTGATGTTATAAAGCAGCAATGACATCTTCTGGATCTATGTAAGGGTGTGTATACTCTCAGTGCATTGTTCTGTACATATTCATCATATACCGGTGCCTATATACTCAAAGGTTATCCCTATTGCTTGTAAAATCAAATGAAGACTTCACTGTAGTTACGTATCTTGCTTCTGTGCAGGTAATTATGAAGCATGCCTATATGCACGCATGTACATGTAGATTATGCAAATATGTACATGTGTGTACATGTTTCTGTATGCTGATTCTGTATGCAGGTTTCTGTATGCTGTATTCCTGTTTCAGTGGGTGCAAAATCAGTCTGATGTCCCAAAACCTGTTTTTCATTTGTGCATTAGTCATGTTCCTATTCTATACATTTAAACATTTCATAACTGTCTGCTTACTTAAGAATTGCTGTAATCAATTATGGATGAAGCATAAATAATTCATAATCAGCAGAACAGACATGGAAATAACCAACAGGTACCTGATAAATGAATGGGCATGTATTCACACTGCTGTTCCAGTGACTTGTATCTCAGCAGATCAACCCCACCAAATTCCCAGATGCTGCTGCAGTTTCCCATCCAGAATCTTTTTGGCTACATTTACTATGCTAATAGAAAAACAATCCTGCTCTTGAATGTGCATCTACTTCTAAAAATGATCCACTATATATAGCTTTTCTCCTAGAAGAATTAATGTGGCTTTACAATGTTTAATGTCAGTGCATATGCCAATTTCTCTTGGTAATGATTTTAACATAAGCAGTTCTGCTTCAAAATGTTGACATTACAGATTTTTTTTAGCCTGATATTAATGTTTCCTGTCTGTATTACAGATACTAAAAGTGGTAGGAGAAGCCTTCCTGTATTTGAGAAGGGGTTTCTCGTTAAAAGACCCACCACACTGGGTCATGATATAAAGTCTCAGTGCACCAATATCTGAACACCTGAGAGGGAAATAAAGTTTTCTCTGCAAGCGGCAAGAGCAAATAGATGAAAGTGTGGGAATGTACTCTGAGTAACAGATTTTTTTTTTTTTTTGCTTTTCTCTGAAGCCTGTCACACTGTTGTACTTAAAACTATTGTGTTAATAGATTAAATTTTAAATTACATTTGCTGTTATTGCACCTTGTGTCGTCGATGAACCAGCTATGGTATATGAAGCACTAACTTAGTAAACTGCAGTTTTGGAGCAGAACTAAAAGTCCTGCGTAATATTCCACAATACCATCAGCAAGTAACTCTTCCATTTGCTTATGGTTAGGGGAATTTTACTCTGTGACCATCTGACATAAAAATAAGAGCACTAACTAGTATTTCAAGTCAGTACTATAGAATATCAAGAGAATAGAATCTGAATTAAAAATCTATTTAATAAATAATAAAAAATATTAGTGGATAAATCATGAGATTGGAGGTAAGAAACTTCTGTAATCCATTGGCGGTTTTGATATTATCTATCTTTATAGCTGTGAGCTAGTAATTTTAAACATATTTTGTCAAGATTTTCTGAATCAGGAAATTATGTAATTTAACTAGATAGTATCTGTGCAGAGTTTTGACCATGATAAGTAGGCTTTGCCTGCTCAAGGTCATTATTAATGAAAGTAGATTAAGATTGCAAGGTCAAGCATTTCTAAATTAGGGTGTACCAAACTGATTATTGTCCACTTTACCATTACTAACCAGTGGCTAAAATTTAGCAAAATTAAGAGGAATTGGGATGATGGGCAGGCAGCCTTAATTAAAATCACCATTCACAACTCCTCTGAGAAAAAGAATTAGATACAGGAAAAGGATAAAGTCAGTTTTATCCTTGCTAGCAGAGATGGATATCCAAACAGTTAGGTTTGATAGTATTGTAGGTTGTGCTAGATTTAATCTGCACAGATGTTTTGAAATGATTGCTTATTTTACTAGTGAACTTCAAATAAAACTTGTTGTTCCCTGCCCGTGTTTCATTACCTATCTAAAAAGATACAGGGCACTTTATTTGGGAGTCATATTTTTTTCACTGTTGTCCTTAACGGAGTGATTCCAATTGAAGGAAACAGAAAGAGTTACTGTATAGATGTCCGCGCAGTACCTGTAATGGAGTGCAGATGGAAGGCTTGTGCTGGTAACCTGCCAGTAAAGTGCCTGAATCTTCTTTGAATAGAGAGAGGGTCAGTATTGCCTTCCTGTCAGAGTGGATGGAGGCAGCGGTTAGCTCATCCATCCATCCCTGATGCAATCTTAGAGTTTTAATTTTGGAGGAGTCATTATTGGGAGGAATGCTTGGAGATATTTTGGGGGACTGGTATAGTGATTTTGTACTTTTTTTAATGGGATGATATTAGACTGAGTTCAGCTGGAAGATGTTCTGCACCGGGGTGGGGACATAAGGAGAGAGGGGGACGGTGCGGCTTCCTGTCTGGACCTCGGTAAGAAAGACCCAACAACAAATGGCTTAATAAGAGAACTGCTTTAATAAGACAGATTAATAAGAAGAATATAGATAGCAAGTAAATCTTATGTCCCTTCAGATGCCGGGCACACTACGTTTGTGCAGCATCGGATGGAGCCTGGATAGATTTTCCCACGGCGCGCTGCACAGAGCAGAGCAGATCCTGTCTGTGGAGAGAAGCTCTCCCTTCTGGTCATTCGAGCTAATCTATAATTTCCTTACAAGAAAACAACTCTGCTCCTGCAGGATGTTCCCATGAGAACTTCTTGGTGCACTTTTTAGATAAGAGTAAGGCTGGGCAGGTGGTGCCAGCGCCGGTACCAAGTGGGATCTGCCTGCAGTCTCCTCGGTTGCCATGAGCTGGCCGAGGTTATCCTATGGCCAAGGACCCTGTGCGGCACAACACAGGCCTAAGGGCCACGCTGGATATGAAGCACAGCACAGCAGAGGCTTGCGCCTGCTCAGGTTAGCTGTCATGTGGATCACTGACTCCCAAACGTGCAGCAGTTTCTTCGTCACGATCGATACAGAAAAGGGGAAAAAAGTTGGTTGAATCTCCCGGTGCCGTACCTCATTTTGTAACTTGCATCTCTCTGCAGGGACCACAGACAAATTAACATGGCTTTATGCAGTTTTGCTAGCACAAGGACTGAGTAACTAACCTCAAAGGATTCTCATTTCTTTCCCTGTTTTTCTCCTGGCATTCCAGTAAGCAAATTTTCATTTACTTCACATATAAGTGCACGGTTTCTCCTGTTGCCTGGCTTTGCTTTATTAGTATTTTCTATGTAAACTGTGCCTAAAACATGTTTTCCTGACTGAGCCTTTCAGATGTAGGAGACAGTGCTGGGATCTGTAGAAATTATGCATTTGCATTAAGCCCTTTAGAACTGACAAGCTACAGGATTTTCATGCGGTTGTGTATACAGTTTTAATATTTGTTATTTCCACATCAGAAGCTAGGATTTCACTCCATGCATTACAAAGAAACTCTAAAAAAACATCAGGCATAAGCTTTTGAATGGATAGAACATTGAAAATTTTCTCTGTAATACACTCATGTCCAAGGCGTTAATGATCCTGAAAAATTAAGTGAAAAAGTGACATCTGACATTTTTAAAAATCTATTAAAATAATGCTAGGTTATCAAATAAACTGTGTGCAAATTTGACAGTCAAACATACCCAGGCTCTTAGGGGATGCAACATTCCTCCTTCAGTTTCCACAATTTCAAGGTAACATTTCAATTCTTACTGTAGGAATGGAAGGAGATCGAATAGCCAGCAGTGACAAGGTACCTTGTGAAATCCACAATAATGGGCAATTTTTTGTTAAAAGGCAGACTTCTACTCTTTAGAAAAATACATATTTGCTGTCAGGTTCAAAATGAGCACTGTTGTGCATTAAGGGACCAGATTCGCTAAAACTAGCTGGGGAAGATGAAAATAACACTTTGTGCTGTCACTGTCACTTCTTGTGGATTGCAAAGGGTTGACATGCAGGGTGGGTATGAAGGGTTATCGAAACCACTGCTTATTTTGTCCCAAGAGCAGGAGTGATGAGTACATCTACACATCTGTCAAGTCCCAGCCACCCGGCGTGAGCTCTGTCCATCTGGCTCCTCCTTCACTTCTCCCCACAGCAAGGGCTTATGTCTCCCATATTGACAAGGCTCGATACCCCTGTCAAGGGCAACTGTGAAGGAGAGGCCTATGAGGTCATGGGCTGAGGTCATAAGATGCAAAAGAAACAGAGACACTGTGTTGCTGCCAAGGAGCTGGTTACTGATCGGACCTGGCATGTGAGGTTGTCCTGCTGAGTGGGACAATCCGCAGCCACAGCCCAGAGCTGTGGCTTTTCCCAGCCGCGCTCTCTCTTGTGCCTCAGAAAAAGAAATCTGAGAGGTCTGCATGTGCTCAGCAGCAGAATGGCTGAAGGCATTTACTGAACCTGGTTTCTAGTGTGAATTTACTTAACAAAAGCATTTGTTTGTGCTTCCAAACTGGGATCTCATTTTAGATGTCCTCAGAATCTGAAAGGATTCACATCTCGCTTCTGGACTGTGGTTGGAACCATCTCTAGTCTCTAAAGATCTCTAATCTGTGGGGATATTTTTTCCCCAAGGATTATAGCTATGTGACATGATAGCTGTTAAGGTTCAATGTAGAAAACAAAGCTCAGTTTATAAATAAGAAGAGCTGTGAAGAAGCTGTAAAATATATATAACTCTATTTTGTGAAGAAATCTTTCATTTAATACAATGTTTTATATACTGACTAGCTTCCTTTGATCTATATTTATTATCTGCCACTTGCCTTGAAATGAGAAATGTAACTACTTTGATAAACGGATTTGAAAGGTTGTCTAGTTTCATGGTAGCTTCTCTAAGTTACCATTACATGCTTTGCAAAAATGTTATTTGGTAACTTTCTGAAGGAATACTTTGGTGCTCTGGGGTAGTGATAGCTCTCTCTTTTTCACTGTATGGATATAAGTGAGAAGACATGTGAGAGGCAAGAACTCTTTCACTTTCCTCTGTGCGGATAATCATTAAAAAGGTCCAGTACTGTCTTCACTGGCACGTGGAGGTCACTCATTTAAACCCCTTCTTCAGACCTTTAAAAACCACTCTAATTCATTTTTATCTTAAATTTGAAGTGATCCATGACATTTAGTTTTATCTTGAGCTGAATTTCTCAAAAAAAAGATAAGCTTAAATGCTTGCAGATTTGCTTATTACATGATATACTTCAGGGTTTTTAAAAGTAGTAATTCTTTTTACTTAGATAAGAAATGTTCCTTTATACTGGATCATTAGCTCAGCAGCAGAATTTGTTGCACCTGATATTACAGAGTGATTCAGTGAAGGTGTCTCAGTCTCCATATTTTTATTTGTTAGAGAACCAGCTACCAGAGAGGGCTCACACCAGAGATGACAAGGTCTTGCAGGGCCAGCACTAAGCCGAGGAAGGGCAAGCCAGCTGAAGAACAGTCTCTCCATGGGATTCTTCCTAGTGAGGACTTCCCCGTTGACTCCAGCAGCTGCAGACTCACGCTGTATGACCAGAACCGAACACCCATATATCGATGTTAGTCTTTCATGCAACTTGGGATGAAACAGCCTGAGAAGATTCCATATGCAGGATATGACCCTAGTTACATCTTGATGTATCCAGAGACTTTCACCTGTCAATTTATTTATAAGAGAGCACTCTTGCTCCCTAAGTGCTGCTACTCCTTCAGCCTACTCCCTGTCATGAGATAGAGGGCTGGGAAAAATAAGATACTTATCTGGGGAAACAGTCCAAAAAAGCAGTGTTTTCAGGCTCTTTCTGAACTTTTGTTTCAGCCAAAGACACACTGTGCTCTTGCTACCTGTTAAGAAAGGACTGTCCTGTTTTTCACTATTGCAAATGGCATTCTGTAACGTTGACCCACCAATTCATCTTATGTAGATAATTAACATTTATATATATATATATGTATTGCAACTTTTGGCAGCACGATTTATTCTCCGCTCTGGTTTCTTGGATCTCTTTTTCTTCCTCCCTTTTCACCAACAGCTTTTGTACAATCACTGGCTAAAACACTTATCTTTATTAATTACAATTAGATGTGCAGGGTTATAGTGCATCAGCTGTACACTATTTTATGGTACCTGCTTTATGTTTGAATCATCCATCTCAAGACAAAGGACTGAAGCAGGACAAAATAAAAATACAAGTACCATTCTAAGCACTCTGCAACTTAAATAATCCCTTTTCAAAAATGCTGAAGGAGATTGGCAAGGATATGGCAGTGAAATAGAAATTCATTATTCACCACAATAGAGTGAGCTGGAAGAGGAAGAAAACTGCCTTGTGTGGGTGTATTCATATATAACAGGCAGGAGAGGAAGCTAGACTTCTTCAATTGAATACACTAAGCCATTTGTTTCTGGATGGGTCAAGCGGAGAAGAAGGTTCAAATTTTGGACCAAAGTTTTTTGAGTGAATGTATTGTAGGCATTTCATATGATTTTTTTACTGCTTCTCTACATTTTCTTTCCAGTAGTAAGGTTATTTTCTCTAGTCTTTGGTTTTGCTTGCCTACAATATTTCTTTGAAGGCTACTTACTCGGCCATTTCTAACACAATGCCAAATATTTATATGCGAGGAGAAAGGACTGCGCTCTGGTGGGCCGTTAAGTTACTGCAGCTTTAAGGGTGGCAATAACAGGGCCTTTCTCAGCCGTTGACTGTGCTTAGATTAACTGACAAAAATATTTGCCTTTGGAATGTAAAGTTCAGACCTGCTAGAAAACATGTCAAAGTGCCAGTTCAGCAGGGGAAATAAGCATGTCCTTCACCATACATTCTTTCTTCTGTTATTTTAGGATCTTCCTTTAGCTTTGCTTAACTACGGGCAAGCAAGTTGAAATCTTCTGCTGAATCAGGGTCTGTATGTGAAAGTTAAAGTTATAATATGAATATGGAGGAAGGTAATTTAAAAACAGGAGGAAAAGGTAACAAAATCTTTTTGTTATTGTTACATTGCTAACTGTCACACACAGCCCTTTTTGCTAAGAACGGTGAATGTGATGCAGCTCCCGAAGAACAAATCTGATGACAAAGAGTCATAGGTTGCCATTGTATTTGCCTGAAAGAGTAGCAATTTAGACCCAAGTGAATAATTCACAGCAAAAAATTTATCTGATGAGTTTGGCATCTTTCTTAGATCATGAAATATCCATGAGCAAATT
This sequence comes from Pelecanoides urinatrix, assembly GCA_013400755.1. NCBI lineage: Eukaryota > Metazoa > Chordata > Aves > Procellariiformes > Procellariidae > Pelecanoides > Pelecanoides urinatrix. Next base: position 18,366 of record VZTQ01014103.1, read on the forward strand.
GTAGCTTCCTTACATGTACCCATTTTTTCAGTTTGATGAGTGCATTTGTGAATTTTTCAAGCTTGTGATTGACAGAAATGCTTTAAATACAGATTGTGTTGTAATTGGCCATACAAGTCAGACATTTTTGTGTTTTCTGACTCTTTGGGATGCTCTTTTGCCTCCATTGTCTCATTCTAAATGTGATAGGGACTGTCGGTGGGGGCTTAGAGCTTTGGGATTTCTCCCCCGTGATTCCTCCTCCATCCCCTACCTTTTTAAACTAAATAGACTAAATGTGAATATTGGTGCATATATACGAAGAAAATATGAAAGAAACATAAAGAGAAATTATGGGGGTAGGAAAATTACCGGAGGGATGAGTGAGACAGTTTTTGAGAGAAGGCTGATTTGAGTTTCTGGGTATCCTATCCACATGCCCAGTAGGTTATATTTAATTGTCCTGAAAATACCTTTTCTGTCTGTCAGTCTCTCTTTCCCCCCCACCCCCAGTCATTGATACCAGTAAACTGGCTGACTAAAGGCCTTCTGTAACACAAAAACAAGAAGAGGCACAAACATTACTGAAGCGAATTTCATTAAAACTATGAATGAACATCAGTGGATATTTTTGTTTCACTTATTTGTTCAGTTTTTGTGGTAACATAAAAGGGCTGCATACATGTGACAGCTGAGGAAGGCATGGAAAGATGCTAGCTTATTAAAAGCTTTTTTTGTAAAAAGATATTCCATCATAGCGCTAGCAAGCTCCTGTTATAGTTTTCTGTGTCAGCTAATCCTTGGAGACAGAATGATGAAGCTTTTCCACAAAAGGAAGAAATCACCAGCTAGAGAAACAAGAAAAGGAGCAGAAGGAAAGGAAAGCAAGAACATTATTATGCCAGATGCTCACTTGCAGCTGATTGATTATATAGAGTCATTCTAATGCAATGTATTAACTTGTCCAGCTGGGTATGTGCCTGCCTAATACGACAGTATTATTGTTAACAGGAAAGAGGTCCTGGGCTTGAGAGTTCAATAAGGATTCTGAAATCTAGGGCTCAGTCCCTAGTTCTGGCTGAGATACCTGTGCTGTTTTAGACAAGTCTTTCATCATCCCATGTTTGTCTTCTCTGTGTGTAAAATGGGTGTCTATTCCTTTGTCTTACCTGCTGTCATAGCTATATAGTCTGCTGTCCTCATGAAACTATTTCTATTTCTAGCACAAGCTGGTCCTTTTAACAGTCAGAGTTGTGGGTAAAGTTAATTGCTTAGTAGCACACATCAGGCCTTATATTCAAAGTGTGGCTCTCAGCAGTGCCAGCTGAAAAGCACCCTTAGCCACCTTCAATTCAGGAAGGGTACAGCCTTCCCCACCCTACTGCCTCTGGCTTCTCATGTCACCTGGTCCTGCAGGGGATCATGTTTATCTCCTACCCCCAGACCAGACCTACCCTTCACTCCCCAGTACATGCTGTGAGTTTCTCAGCAAGCGGAGGTCCTGGCACTCATTGTCCATCTGGGGCAAGAACAATAACTTGTACAGTGATCAAGCTCTCTCCTAAAAGCCATATAATATTTACTTAGAATAAAATGTTGTCAAGAAAAGTGTATCACAAAACCAGTAAACCTCAAATGTGTGTATACTTGATAAGTTTTAACATTTCCTGGATCCAAGAAGGCTGAATATCCTTAGGCTCCCTCCACAGACTTTGCCTGTCCGCCTGGCGGCAATTCTGGTACTTGACCTTCCTTCCTTTCTTCAGAAGTGCTTCAAACCACGTTACAGTTCTTTTGATCTGCAGCCTGCTGACTTTGTTAGGAGACTGATTGCTAGCTGTTGGAGCCAGGATGCTTGAAGCTAACAGCCTGCCTGCCATGTTCTCACTGGAGAGTGTGCTGTGTGTCTCCTGTCTCCTCTAGATACGTTGTGTAGCTTTTCTGCATGCACTCCCAAAACTCCCAATCAGTTTTTAATTAGTAGGTTCCTGTAAGGCACAGTGATACCTCACTATAAGTATACAGTGACTAACCACCTGGGCAATATTCTGACTGTAATCTGCAATGTTTATGCTATGACTGCATATAAGTAGTCCTATATTATTACCCAGAAGTTCCATATATGAGACTATAAGGACATGAGAAATGTCCTACTGAGTCAGACTGATGGTCCCTCAAGCCCGGTCTTGTGTCTCAGACAGTGGCACTAGGAGATGTTGTTTGGAAAGTTGTGTCAGTCTTAACTCTTTCTTCAGTACATTCCCCTTATACTCCACACATCCAGGGTTATGGTACTAGGGTTGTTAGAGGTATCTGCTTATGTCCTAGTTGTCCATGACTTTGTCTAACCATTTTTGAACGTGCTGATACACTCTCTACATCCACAACTTCCTTTGATGATAAATTCCAGAGGTTCATTACCCTCTATGTTAAGAATGACCTTTTTTTATCCATTTTAAATTTATTTCCTAATAGTTTCAATGGGTATCCTCTAGCTCCTGTATTGTTGTATGTTCTTCATTCTCTTTATCCACTGCTTTGATTATTTGTAAATCTTTATCTTACCTTCCATCATCCTTTTCTTCTCCATATTGAAGACTTCCAGACTTTTTAGTGTCTACTTATAAAGTAGCTCCTCTGTCACCATAATCATTTTAGCTTCCCTCCTCTGTACCTTCTCTAACTCTACTACATCCTTCTTGAGTTGCAGGGACCAGAACCTCACACAGGACTCAAGATATGGGCAAACAAAGGTTTTAAGCAGCAGTAAAATAATGTGCTTTGTCTTGTTCTAAGTGCCTTTCCAAATGGTGTCAAACATGTATTTTATTTGTTGACAGCTGCCACATATTGAATTGATGCTCTCAGAAAGCTGTTTCTGGGATCTTTTCAGTGTCTGGCAGTTCTGAGTTTGGTATCCTTACACTTGTTGCAAAACACGTATCTACACTCCTGTGAAATATTCTTCTACACTGTCACTCTATTTTGTCAAGTTCTATTGGAGTTCTGCACTATTGACATGTCATTTAACCTTGTGAATCTCTCAAACCAACATACAGTCCTCCATCAGAAAGATGTGTGTTCCCAGGGTGCATACAAAACCCACATTTTCTTACTGGCTACAGAAATGCAAGAGCAGGGGGGAAGGCCCATATGCCATGTCTTTTCAAGACCATGCTTTTCTGCAGGGCTTCAAAAACATGGCCTCAGCAGTTTGATTTAACAGCGCAAAAGCAACTACACTTATCCTCACTTGTTTCCATGGAGCCAAAGAAAATCAAGTCATGTCTATATAATGTCAGACTAATTCTCCTGACATGTAATATCCTGAAAACTAAGCACAACACATTCGAGTTAAGAGCTGTGTTCCAGATTGTAGTCTCAGCTCTGTTATTCTCTGGAGCTTAATTTTTGCCTTCAATAGTACTATGTATAGAACTTCAACTTTTACAGCTGCCTTCCTTTTTAAAATGAGTGAAGTATAGGTTTGTAAGCGTCAAGATGAGCAGGATCCCAACTGCCATTTTAGCTTCATTTGAAGGTTTCCATGAGTATATGTATTCCAGTTCTTAGAATAGGTGGGCCTAATTCATATGCTGTCTTGTAAGTCTCCCAGCACACATCAGATTATGCAGAGAGAACACATTTTGATGTAGTACGCTAACCCTCACAGATGGCTTTACAATGGTCAGCATAAGGCACCCCTGCTTTATGGGGATAAAGAGGTAAGGTAAGCAAGCCTGTGATCATGGGGAAAATCCTTGCTGTGTCCTAAAATGCAATAGTCTGTTGTAGCAACTCTTTAAAATTCCCAGATGTCTCACAGAGCAGCTGTAAATTACACCCCTTTATGCCTTTATGTACATGCAGTGTCCCGTCTAATATTTTTTCTATGATTTTAGGGAATGTATTTCTGATTTTTTTAAAAAATCAGCAGAAAACACAAATTTTACACCACAGTGGAATTAAATGTATGCACTTACTTAGTGAATGCATTTATAATGACATTTTTCTTTGATGAGCCTGCAGCAGATTAGCAGTCCAAGATGTCTTTTGTTCAGAATGACATGCTTTCTAATTTATTATGACATGCTACCATCCTGTGCTTTAAAATTAGCAGGTGGAGCTTTTCAAAGTCTCAGATGTCATTTACATGCCTGATTTCTACAGAAGTAAGTGGGAGTGAGATATACAGTTGTCATTCATGCCTTTGAATATCTTTTCTGCTCCTATTGGTCCTCATAAATTGTTTGGCTAAATCTACCCTATTTTTAAAAAGAGGTCCCAGGAACCCCCAGTAACTTCCCATGCAAATAGTTACCTCATGGGTGGCCTGACCAGGAATGCTTGGCAAGATTTTATATTTCCATAAGCTACACTAAACCAACAATCATGGCTTTAAATATGGGTCCTGAGTGCTCTGGAAGATGCTTTTCAACTGCAGGAGGGAGTTGGGCTTGCAAGTTTACTGTCAGCAAAGACAATGAAGCAGGTCTTAAGAGTGCCTTTGGGCGTCCTGAGAAGACAAAAGTAAGCATACCCCTTGGAGCTGTTCCCTGCCCCATTTGTTTTTGCTTTGTCATAAACATTTGTCAATGAAGACTGATTTTCAAAAGGACCACGTTTGGGAGTCTGAAAGTAAAGAGCTATAATAGGAAACATCTTTAAAGGTAAATCAGTTTTGTGGCCTAGTCAACTGAACAGCATCCCTTGAGCTTCAGCATCAGAAATGCTGCCATGTATTACTCTGCAGAATTTTTCTTTTCTTTTTCTTCTTTCTCGGGAACGATACATTCTTGAGTACTATTTCTATGGCAGGAAAGACAGACTTGTATAAATAACTGTGCACACAGTGGTAATTTCTAATAAAAAGGTAATGAAAAAGGGCAGCCAGAAACTCATTTTAACTCTTCATCCTAGTAGCTGTAACAAAAAGCTTTAAATGGAAGATGGATGTGTCTGCTTTGTTAAATATAATTTTCCATTGTATTTAGAAGCAAACAGTAAAAAAATGTAAAAATGAGGTAAAGTAAAGAATGAGTTTAACATTCAGCCTTATCACCTTTGGTTTACCTGTAAGTAATCTGAAAATGCACAACAAATATCCCCAAAATGTTGATTTAGCAATGATTTAAGATATTCAGTTTGGTGAATTTCATTTTGGAGCAGATATTAAGAAGTCAGACTCTAACAGCCTAGACCTATGAAAAGTTATGGGTGCTCAACTCTGTATTCTATCCTATCCTATCCTATCCTATCCTATCCTATCCTATCCTATCCTATCCTATCTCTTATTTTGGTGCCTAAACACCTCTCTGGATCTGGTCATCTGGTCTCCAGGGTCTTAACCTAATTTCAGTTGAATGAATAAAAGCTCTTCCGTTGTCCTAGGAATTAATAGTCTTTCTTAAACAATACATTTGGACAAAACAAACATATGGTTTACTTCAAATGCAAACCTAAATCCTATTACATGTTTGGTTAAATAGAAAAGATGAGTTTAACTGAAGCCTAAAAATAAATATGTGATTTAGGATAACCAATGTCTATACTGGAGTAAGGCTGTAAGGAATTGTACTGAAGAAGTCCGTCAGCTCTTCTCACTTAGAAGCACAACTGGAAGGAGGGATGGCAGAGACTTTGAAACACCTGCCTATCCTCCCAGTTTGAAGCTGGTCTGGTTTACAGGTTTGTGTTTGTCCCCAGAACCCACAGTGCAGCCAGAATTACATTGTACTGAAGGAAATGGTTCTTAAAATTTACTAGCTTTGTTATTTCAACTACATAATCTTATTTTAGTATTAGTTTGGATGCACGTCATCAAAAATAGAACAAATCTACCACAAATTAAGAAAAGAAAATTAAAATTTTAATACTCATTAATCCACTCTAAAATTTTAAGTCTTGTCATTTACAATTGTACCTGTTCTGACTTATGTGATATTTTTCCCATGATGTACTAAGATTAAAATAAAACCTAACATTTTGAATTAACTTTCTTACTGGAAATATTAGAAATCATTACAAGTCATCAGGACAAATTCTGCACTGCATTCAGTACATAACCTGTAGAAATTTGGCCCATTATTTTTTTAATCTTTCTTCCCTTTCCTACACCTGAACCCCAAAAGGAATACAAACATTTCACAAAGATAGAAGTAGTACTTCTGAGTACTTAATGAATAAGTTCACTAATAAATATCACTATTGAGAAAATTTATCTGGAGGAAAAGTTAAGCAAAATGCCTGTGTGTGTTAATTACACGGAAGCCCTCAAAAAAGAACTTGAATGGGACTTCGGTGGTGCATAGGATTCTACCTACACTGTTATATAAGTAGCAAAAGTGTCTAAATTTAGGCATCTACAAGTAAGCTCCCCTGGCAGTTTTGTGATTTTACCCTTTTGTTTCCTTGGCTTTCGTTTTGAACATTTGGAAAGAGTATTTTGTCTGGTCATTTCAATGGGGGAAGAAAAAAATCACTAGCCAGCTAAGCGAGAAAGAAGACAGTCCAGGTTAGTAAGCAGTGAAAAATCCTGCTTTTGTCCAGTTCTACTTTCACAATTTTAAATCACTGCTGCGTATTTTGATACCTGCATGCAACTTCAAGCCCAGTTCTGCCCTTTCCTGCTCCTGCATCCCGGTCCAATGTCCATCAGAGCCTTTTCATCAATTTTGGTTAAGACTGATAATTGTATATTCTCTGGGATAAGGACAGTTTTATCTTCATAAATGTCTGGGTGGTGCAGCTTGCACCTAAACCACTTACATAATGAACGTTGATCATTATAGTCACCTACTTGTGTTTTCTTCACAGGCTAAAAAAAATAAGCTTTGTGCAGAAGGGTTTTTAACTGCAATAACACACTACTTCATATCAGGCAGATATCTTTTCCATATGTAATGATGAACAATTGTCACTTAAGTTGCTTTTACAAAGAGGATTTATTACCTACTTTCTAAGTGATATGACAATTATTGAAATCTTAATAGTGGAATCCCCACTTTGCAATTAACAGGCCTTTTGCTAGAGCAGGCAACAGTAGTACAGCTTAAGCCTCTTTTTTTTCACTGCAGTTTTTCCTGAAGAAATAATATAGATCATAGCTGGGAATTAATAGTCATTGAAGAGCAATTAGTCAAGCTGCATAAATAATAATATAATCAAATATTATAATCCAGTGGTGTATAATTGCATGTGTGTAAATATATAAATGACTGCCTTGCCTTGTGTATATATATACATGTATATAATAACTATATATACTTAAACAAAATATGGTTATATATTTTCTAAATATATTTAGAGAGAAAGAGGGAGAAATATTCAAAATTACGTTAACTAAATATTAAGTTTACAGAGACTTCAAAGACTCAAAAGCCAAAGAAAACCTGATTTAGGTTTTTTCTTTTCTTTGTGTACATGCATTATTACTTCATGCCTTCTTATGTAATCACTCGCTATTTTTATGCTAATTTTGATGGAAACAAAGCTTAGGAAATCACTCTACCAGGGTGTGATATCACCTCCTAAAAACTTCCATATCCAGTGGGGAATTTCAATCAGTTTCCAAATATAGAGGTTTCAAAAGCAATTCTGTTCTGCTAGATTTGCTGAGGAATGGGCGGTAAAGGATAAGAAACATTTACATATAAACACTTGTAACTTTGTCCTGGATAAGTTTCCATTCCCTTGGCTGTCACTGCTCATATACATGGAGGCAGTGGGAGATAATGTAGGGGAAATATATTACTTTAGCCTAATACTTGAGGTGCTTGAGTAAACAAAAGAGTTGGTTTCTTTTGTTCCTACTTTGCTGGAACACAGTGGAGGGGGAAGAGAAGGGAAAACGGTTTACCTCAGCTTCATAATCCAGTTATATATGGAGATGAAAGAAAATGCTCGTATAATTCTGTTAAAAAGTCAATAAAACAGGAGACATAAATCCAGAAGAAACAAGGCTTTATCAATTTTGGTACTTGCAGTAGGATATGTTTCCATGGGAAATCCTAAAGAAAAAAAAATTGCTTATTCAATGTCTGGACCTAATACTAATTCAGTTTTTACTTTTTGTGGTTTGTGGCCTGTTAGGATACTTTGAGCTCTTCCCTCCTTTTCTCCAATGTAAACAGAATTACTCATTTCCTTGGGGCATTTTTATGCTGCCCTCACTCCATTAATTTAGGTCTTTACTTTTCTTCATGGATTTAGCTGTGTAACATCTCAGCAAGTTGAGGAGCATTTATTATGTGCATCTTACACATCTGGAACTGTGGTGGAGGGATTAAACACCTCAGTCATTACTTCATTTAAGGCAGGGCTGAAGTGAGCGTCTTTAGAACTTTCAGAGCTTGTTTCTCTCCTTGGAGCTTTTCTCCACCTCCTCTTTACAACCTCCCCAGGCTGCCCACAGCCCCCACCTCAGACCTTTCTGTCACTGGGGAAATATTTGAAGGCTGAGGCAAGGGACAAATTACACAAGGACGAATATAGGCAGCCATGGGGCACAGTAAGGAGTGTGGAAAGCAGTGGGGAGCAGGCAACAACATCTTTTAAGCCCCATATGCTCTCCCGTCCCTTCACAGCTTTCTCAGGTTGTGGCTGCTGCTGTAAAGCCGTTCTCAAGCTATTGCCCATGGAGCAGCAGTGGAGGGCAATGAAGCAAGCAAGGCTCTTCCCAGAAGTGCTAGACCACCATTCATTAGAAGTCTTACTACTGCTTACCTCCTATTTACATATCCTAATGTCCTGATAGCAGCATGTTTAAAATGTCCCCTAATATTGGGAAGATTTGAAAAAGTAAGAGAATCGTTATATGTGGTTTTGGAGACTTATGCTTACTTTCTGCCAATGCTTTTCTCATTCTCTCTTTCTAGATGTTGCCAAAAAAATTTTTGTTGTAACATCAGATTAAGAGAAATGTCTCATTCTCTGAGGAAATTATATATGGTTTAGTAGGTGAAACAGTTTTTACCAGTACTACAGCATTTATCACTTTTTCATTTCCCACAGGAAAAGGAAATGTCACAAGCCATTTTGTAACAGAATTGATTTCCCCTTTGTTTAATGCTGACTGTCTGCCCCTTACAAAGAAATAGACTACGCCTCTTTCCTGTCCTACACCCTGACATACACCCATTTCCTTCCAAACCTGACCCCTATTAGGTACACACAGAGATCAAATTATGCATATGTCTGAAAAAATGTTGGAGCAGCTAAGCTGGGATCTTTACGTTGCCCTGCAGTCTTAGTGCAACAAGGCTTCGGTTGTTTTTGCCTCAGTGCAGCAGCCTGAAATCTGCTGTTTACTTTAATTAGCTACACTTAAATAAAAGAGGATCTTATCTCTATGAAGAGTTTACACCAAAGCACATATTTAATGCATCCACCACCATGTCTCAGTCCCAAATTCGACGAAAGCCCTTAAACACATGTTGAACTTGAGCTATGCTTTAATTACCATCATGACTATGGATGCATCTCATCCTTTCCTAATGCTGGATTTTCTCACAATACCATCCCTTTCCACATACCTGCACCTCACTGAGAACAGGGACTGAAAAATTCATGTTTCGCCACAATCAAAGAAGAGCAGAAGACAGACTCAGCTGAATTATTTTCTTGGTGGGCTAAGAGAAGCATCATTGCTCTCCTGATTCAACTTGTATATATTTTTCACACTCTCACAGCTCTTATGATGAGGAGCAGTGAGTGGAGCACTCCTGTGTTAGTCAGTCAGTGGAGATAGTTTCTTGGGCGTGCTGGAAGAAAGGCAAGTGTATATCAGAGGGCAGCGATAGAGCAGTTAGCATGTGGTACCTAGGGATGGAGATAGGAGGCAGAGAAATGGGATGGAAAAAAAAAGGGAGAAAAGGAGGAGCAGGGGAATGAGAGTGTAAAGAATCATCCAAAAGGATGTGGATGCAGTAGTAATACATAGGAAGTAATACATAGAATATGGCATGTATAGGTCAGCCTATGGAAGGAAACAAAGAGCACAACTTTCCTACTAACCATGGCATCAATCTGGGCTCCTCCTTCTCTTCTGCTGAAGTAAGAGGATAACCAGAACTTTGTGAGCTCTGGGCTAAAATCCAATTCCCCCCAAAGTTTTACTTCAAACCAGTTGGACTTGGGTATTGAAAAAGACCAACAGCACTTGCTCCTTCTCTAACAGCTTTGCACATGTGTTAACCTACCCATTGTTACATTAAAGACTCACTGTGGGTTTAACCTCCAGTGGTGGCTTGGCAAGTGTGATTAAGCATCCCAGCAAGCGATGAGCGAAGCCACTGCTCCATTCTCTGCTGCAGCACTGGCAGGTGGGGCCCTACACTGCTTCCCTTTGCCCCAGGGGCCACACCAAACTCTGTTTCTCTGTAACCTAACTCTCTTTTCATCTATTATATGAATGACTTCTTTAATGGTGATGTTCACTGCTACCACTGGGCCATGATCTCAGTGGGAAATCCTTTGTTTTGAAGGGGTTTTCAGGCATTGTGTTGAGTGCTGCTGGGGAATGAAGGCTGAGAAGAGGACACTGAGAAGGGGAAAGCAGTGCTTTTCCATTTTATCTATTTAATTTTATAAACATAATCCTATTCCAGAACGGCCTTTCAATTATTCCTATTAAAGTTTTCCCCCTTAGTTAGCACTTATGAAGGTCAAGGTTGCTGAGCCACATGAAAGAAGTTCAACCTTCAGGGCTCTTCCTGCTGGCCCCACACTCACGCAGCCCTCAGCTGCCTCTGTCTGTGTCCTGGAGAGAAAAACCAAAACCTGCCAGCCTATTTGAAGGATGGAGAGCTTTGCTCTTGCTTTCAGGAGGTAAGCCACACTTCTCCCACTTTCTGTGCAGGCAGGATTTGTGAGAAGGGAAAGCAATACAGTTGGAAATCCAACTCCTTGGATTCTAGTCTACAAATCCTTGGAGAAATCTATGCAGAGACAGGTATCTTGTTGCTCTGACACATGAAAGGCTCCTCCTCCTACCTTTTCTGGATCAATATGAGATGTTTCTAACATATAATAAGTACAAGTTCAATGCTTGCATTTTTGAGGAATGCTATAGGATTATGTTGACATACGTGAGGCTTTTTCATAGGCAAAACTTGAACATAATCTAGCTGTAATGGAGCACTGGTTTATAACGCAAGCCTGGGCTTGCGTATGTGTGAAAGGATACAGGATGCATTTCAAAGGTTTTTAGATGCCTCATGCCAATTCCCTGAGTATTAGATGTGGAAATGGCTCTAAAAATCTGGAGCATATTTCCACAAGTCTACAGGCTCTTGTGAACTATGGGTACCAGGCAGGGCGCATAATAGGAAAAGGTAACAGCATCAAATCATATTACTGCCTCCTGGAGAACACACATAGCAACACTTTCAGTTTTAAGAATTTAAATATAAAACTCAAGAGCACTTGCATATACTTTTTTCTCACCTTGCCAAAAACTAGAAAAGCTTCAGATGTTTTGAGTTTCTTTGCTTTTGTTCTAAACACCTTGGTGTTAATAAATACCCTTTACAGATAAAGACTTACAGACTAAACTGTAGATTGGTAGGATTTTTTTGTGTTTATCTTCTATAGCTAGTGGGTATACTGGAACTGATTTTCTTCTTTGTTTGTTGTTGAAATGTGTTTAAAAGCTGTCAGTTTTGCTGATATTTCAATTGGAACCTCCTCTTTTCCCAAAATATACACTCTAGTAATGTTGTAATTTTTTGTTTTGATGCTGTTGGAATATTTGGGGTTTTTTGGTCCAAAAAAAAAGGTTTGGAAATAAAATACATGAAAGGCTTGACACCAGGCTAAAACAATAAAAGCTTCTCTTTTATGAAAAAAAAAAAAATTTTTGATCCATGTCCATTTTTTTTCCTTCTCTGCTGCTCCCCAGCTTGTGTTTACTTCATGGCACAGCTGCTTCATTTGCAGTATTTCCTGCTGGTTAAAAAATAAAATATAGTGCCCCTCAATTATCCCTTTTATCCCTGCTACCTGCCCTTCTATTTACTCTATTCTTAGTCACTTAACTTTTTCACTGTCAGTTCCTAGAGACTACACCCTCAAACACAATGAAGTTCTCTCACAGGTTACACCCATGCTGACACTGAGGTTATAATTGTAATGGAATTTGTTCACAGTTTTGCTGAGGAATAAATATAGCCCTGGCTTTAACTAAGTATTCATTTGCACTGTCTCAGACCACGTAAGATACCTGGACAGTAAAAATGTTAAACCATGTATTTTACTGCCTCAATAAGCAATAGTGGAGACCATACCACACCTCTAACAGACACCACAATTGCAGTCCCCCTGTAAACAAAATTGGTGAGATTCTGGTATCAGACACACAGATGACAAAAGCATGGCTCCAGTCCAATTACTTAAAAATTATATTTGATAACTGAGAGTGGAAGTCAATTTACTCTAACTGAAGAACTTTTTTTCCAACTTCCCAGTAGCAAATGTGCCCAGAATGGACAAAAATATTGCAATCCCTTTTTACTTTTTGAACAGGTTTTCATGTTCTCTGTTTCACCAGTTGCAGATGATATTTTGTGATTATTTCAATTCTGGACTGCTCAACAAAACTGTTTATTCCTGGAGGTAAATGAAGCTCAGTGAGAGCATGTTGGTGGTTCTGGATCAAGCAATAGGTGACCCAGCGGACCATGACTCTGTACGTGTGGGTGACGCCAATACCCATTTTAACTGCAGGATCAAATTCTGTGCTTACTATGATTAATTTTGCCACAAATTTAGCAAACTCTACTGTACACTTTTTTTGCTCTATTTCTAGCTATCTGCCGTCTGTTGTGTAGCACTTCAGCATATATTGATGCTTAAAATAAAACAGAATATCCTTCTTTCAGCACTTCTTACTATTTCTGATTTCTTAACCATGTAGAGACAGAAAAAATATTTATAACAAACATCTTTTGGTTTTTGTTTAGTTCATGGAATACTTAGAAAATGTAATTACATTTTTTTTTCAATGAAATTATAAGCTTTTTGCTATCAGGATGATCATGAGTATGTAAATAGGGATACACACACATAGAGATTTATTAGACTCCATATGCCATTTCAGTTACAGGTTTGTCTCAAAGAAGAGATGACCAAGAACAAGATTCAAAGTGCCAGCAAAGTGCTTGGAGAGTTTCATAGGCTAACAAAAACCACTGAGGCTAGTAGTTTTCTTTAAGCCTGCTTATGAAATATTTAAGGAGTTCTTCTGGGATTTAGAGGACTGCCCAAACTCCTCAGAAAATTAAACACAACCAAAACCAGATTTTTCCCTGGTAGCTCAGCAGACCAAGTGTTAACCTAGCAATAACCTGGAGAAGAGAAGGTTCAGCAGAGGGTCTTATCAGTGCATATAAATATCTGATGGGAGGGAATGAAGAAGAGGCAGCCAGACTCTTCTCTGTAGTGCCTGGTGACAGGACAAGAGGCAATGGACACAAATTAAAAATTGGGAAATTCAATCTGAACACAAGCAAATGTGTTGTTACCATGAGGGTGGTCAAACATCGGAACAGGCTGCCCAGAGAGGAGATGGAATCTTATCTGTGGAGATATTAAAAATCCAACTGGATGTGACCCCAAGCAGCAAGCTGTAGGTGACCCTGCTTGAGCAGCAGGGTTAGATGAGATGATTTCAGCAGACCCCCTTCCTACCTCAACCGTTCTGTGCATAGTAGCCATTCTTTGAGTAAATACTCTTATTATCAAATTTATAGCATGTGTTGCAATGCAGAAAAACTTTCCATGGAAGTCCTAAATCCTCTTCAGGGTTTTGGAGAACAAGACAGGACAACTGTGTGGAAGAGAGTCAAAATGGTCTAGCATTTCTGAAGCATAGGTCTCAGTCCTTGATGTAACAATATTTCATTTAATTAGGTATATACTGGAAAATGGACTGAAACCAAGGCGTCTGAGTTCCTGGCAAATTCCCCAGCCATCCAAGTAGTTTCAGTGACTTTGTTTTTTTAACCCATATTAAATCCATGGCAATTCAAATTCATGATGCTTGCCTTTTTGACCATTAGAACATTAACATGTTACTGAGTAATGCCTCAATGCTTTCACAGGGTCACTTTGCACAACTCTCTTGTAGTTGCACTTGATGATGACTTAACAGGCTACAGGGTCATTAGCTTGCTTCCAAATGCCAGCAAATTCTCAAATTTTCTTCCATCTGGAACATTTTCAAAAGGGGTAAGGACCAACCTCAGGTCACCTGAAGGTTGATGGCCTGGGACATGTGGACTATTTACAGATCAGATCAGACCCTTCTCCAGGAGCAGCAGAGCAATCCCTCACGTCCCAAGGAAGGTGGAAGGGAGGCTGGTGAGGAGGAGCGCACCTCTCCCTGCTGCCATCTGCTTTTTGTGTGTGTTGAGGGCCAGTCCAGTACATGGGCTCTGGGCACAGCTATGATTTTGGGCACTTGACCACTTCAAAAGCAGTAAGGATGTAGGATATAAAAAACTGTTCAGATATCTCAGATATTTGCTGGTAAAAAGCATAACAATTTAGATAATTCCTGATTTAGGTGGCAGCCGAAGGGGCTTTTTTTAAAAATCCTTATGTTGGAAAGGAATACTAACAGAAGCAGTTATGCTGAATTCAGAAGCTTACATCCTTTTACATGTAAAACTAAATGGCTTGCTCAGAGACTATGAATGTATCAGCGAAAAAATAATACTAGCTCTCCTGAATTCCAGCTGAGTCACCTAATCATTGCACAATGATGGAACAACTGATGTAAAAGGCACCAGAAGGTGAAATCATGTGTTTACAGCCTGAACAATTAAAAACTGTAGAAGGTTAAAGTAGCTAAGGTATCCAACCCCCCCGCATCTTTCTAGTAAGTAAATATTTCTTGAGTACATTTGCGGTCCCCTTTTTTGCACCATTAGGAGCCACACTTTCAGCATTTTCTGAGGCAATGACAAATGATGGGCTTGTGACTTACTGAAAATGAAGATGGCTTTTGTGATTATATGAAGGTCTTGGCTTTTGTTTTAAAAAGTCTTGAAAAGGAGCATTCCAAAGAAGTGTTACAGTCCCACTTTCCAGGGAGTTTTGAAATGAAGATTTTATTGCAGTTAGAATCCAGTACAAAGTCAGTTTACACAAGCCGCTGTGCTTGGCAGGCTGTCTGGAAAATCCAGAAGACTTCTGGGAACACAGTGTTTGCCATACATTTTGTCTTTGCCCTTGGCAGCAAGCTCCAGTAGCTCAAGTGACAGGACAGAGTAAAGTAACATTGGAACACCAGAAACCACACAGAAAATACATGCACATCTCCTAGTTTGTGTTAGAACTCGAGTGCTACAGAAATAGAAAATATTAGGAAAGTCACAATAAAGAAAAGGAGAAAGGGCTACCTTCTCGGCCAATTCTTTAAGCCATGTAGAGCTCCTTTCAGTCAGCAGGACTTCATAGGCAAGTAGAAGAGCTTGAATGCTTGTAGTTGAAAAGAGGATATTGCACATAAAAGTGGCCTCAAAAAAATCATCCCTCAGTCTCCTAAGAGCAGAGATGAAACTGTTTAAAAAATTACTGAAAAGTATTGGGTGATTCAGGGTCCAGATGTAAAAAGGAGTTGAGGTGTTGTGAGTTATTTTTCTCCCTTTTCTGTAACTAGTGATGGTTGTTTACCTGCTCTTGCTGACCACTCCAAAGGCTTAGCAAGATGAGTAGTACTCAGCTGAAAAACCTGTAAGCAGTATTAATAGAGTATTGCTGATTTCCACCACCACCACCCCCCCGCATCTGGAGAATTCATCCTGCTCTTCAATCTTCCACCCTGAAGACAATACAAAAAGGACTTTCAAACAGAATTCGAAGTGTGATCTGGTCAGATTTACTCTTTCTGATTGTCTATGTCTACACAAACATAAACCACACAGCAGTGTATGTCAACTGTTTCCCATGGAGTTTCTAGGCTAAGAATAAGGTGGTGACCCTTGTTAGTCTCAGAATAATAACACCCCACCTCCAACAACCCGCAATTATTGATAAAGAAAATCTAATAGAATTTACACAATTGAGGGAGAAAAATTGATCTTCACTTTTATACACTTGCATTATTACAGTTTAAATACAACATGTTGCATTGTAAAATAATTCTCTCCAGTGTGATTAAACTCCTTCTTCTGTTTTTCACAATTTCATAGTTCCATAGAGCCCCAATTGCTGTTTTCAAAGAAGATTAAGGTACTGCATTATGAAGACTTTCTGATCATCCAAATCCACTGTACCTGGTGATTTTAATTAAAATCATTACATGTTTCAGATGAAGTTCTAACAAGCCTAGCAATTAAATAACGTGGACACATGAAAGAATAAATCTGACAGTTGTAGAGAGAAATAAGTCACGGTATGAGAAGTAAAAAACCAAATTCCAGAACACTTCTGAAAAAAGTGCATGCTATATGAAGAAATATTTAAGAAGTAGGAAAATATGAACTGAGATAGGATGGCTGGATGTGGCCCTGACTGTTGTGACATTTATGACATTTAACCCCATCAGTGGGGTTAAAAAAATAAAAGAAAAAAATATTCTCTACCACAGATGCAAGAGGTTAAATGTATTAGATAGCTGCCCCAGATGGGCAGAAATAGTGTTAGTGACAGTGAGAGAGAGAGGAAGGATGGTCTGGGCATCCTACAATTAATGTCAATGAGGACTTCCATCGCTGATGAGTCATTCGAGGTGGAGTCCAGGATGGATACATGACATTCTCAAAAGGACTAAGATGAGGCTGCATGTCATATTCATTGCTATGGTCAGGAGTTCCCTGGAACTGTGTTTGAAGTAAAGTTAATGATGTTGGAGTGTTTGTATTCTTTCTAAACCAACAGCATTTAAACAACATCCACTTAAGACGCAAAAAAGAAAGGAACTAGGGAACTGCACTGAGAAAACCAATGTGGTGAGAGGACTCGCGGAGCCGAACATCAAATTCAAGAGGAGCTCTTTGTAAGCATCTCAGAATGACTCATTATCTCCCTCAGCCTCCTTACTGAAATGGCCTGGGCTCAAGAATACTAGAGGAATGTTTGGCTGCTGACATGCCTTCCCTTTTGATCATCATGCTGAGTGGTATTTCCTCATATGTTGTTATGCATCCATGTCTGTCAGCAGTCATTTCTCCTATCTTGCCTTATATTTGTTTCTCTGGGGGTAGGAGCAAATTCAGGTTGTCTGGTTGTCTGAATAATTGGCTTTGCACAGTGATCTGGGTTCATCACTGCTGCTCCTTGTTCCTGTACTGTACAAGGGCAGCAGTCCTTCACTGGGCTAATCTGAGACTAAGCACAGCCAAATGGAAAGGGAAGGAAGCCTTCCTATTCAGAGACACATTTGTATAGCTTCTGACATGCTCAGGTCATCATTCAAAAACCCTCTGCTTCTTATCAGCTCACTTATGACGACTGCAGAGAAACGTGTGCTAAAAGACCAATTTTTGTTATTTTCAGTGTGTCCCTTCATTAGGCTTTAAAGATAAAAGAAATAAAATCCACATTAGCTTGGCTTCTTTCCACGCTCTGTAGATCAGCTCAGGCAATCCACTGTATAAAAGGCATTTGATTTCAAGGTTGTTTTAGAGAGCAATACAATTGCTAAAACAAGAATTAACAGATAAATTTACAGTCTTGTTGTAGAGTCTCTCCTTGGGATCTCATAACTGTTATACAGCTTTCTGAAATGAAGCTGTAATTAACTCCAGTTTTTATTAAACAGTTTGGGGGGATTTTTTTAACATCTAGAACCCCAAATCTGCAAATAGTTAAGCACTCACTTGCCTTGCGGGAGTCATTAGATATCATTTGGAATACATACCTGCATTCAATGCAACAAAGGCACACCTGGAAGATGCTGTCTTAAGTGTCAGAGGAACCCATCTTATCCAGTTAAGTTGCCTGGCTGGCCTGCCTAAGCTTCCTAAAATTGGTTCCTGCTCTGAAAGAGGCTACCATTCCCAATCAGTTGTAGAGTAGGCCTGTAAAGACGTGCATTTATACTTAGCCAGCCAAATAATATGTCTCGACTTGGTCAATACAAACACTTTCTTTAGCTCCGGGGCTCTGTGAAACATAGTCAAGGTGCAATATAGCAAACTGCGATTTTGGGCTTTTCATCTCCAGCAAGAACTCTTGTTGGTTAAGAGCTAATGTACAGGTAAATATTAATTTAGATGACAAAAGAAAAAATGACTTAGGCATTATCTGAAATGTATTAACTCCTTTGTGAGTAAGTACATTGGAATTCTGTTATATTGAAATAAGCCTACTTGGAGAATTACTGCATTACCTGAAAATTCCCTGAGAAAAATAATCCATTAAACTTTATCCTCTTTGGGACTCCCTATTAACTATGTTCACTCTGTGAAAGAAAATGTTAAATCCAAAATATTTTCACTATTGGTATTTTAATCAAGTGAGAGACATCCCTCATGGATGCTTAACTGGGGACTTACAAATCTGCATTTAAATTGAGATTCTAAAATATATAACCCAAGAGATTACGAGTACCTTTTTCAGACATATTGTACATGAGGAGCATGATGCTTTAACTTATTTGTCATAACTTACTAGTTATCAGGAAGCCAAATAGGAGATTTAGATAAAAGGAAAAATATGAGGTTTGGGAAAAATAACTGAAAAATTATTAGGGACTGATTTCTTGCCAGCTTGAATAAATGAAGAATTCAAAAGTTAACTTTGAAGACAGTGATTTAGATTTACCATATCTATGTAACCTGTGTCATCTTTTCACTGAACAGGAGCAGATATAACCAATTGGGAAAACATTTTGCACTCATCTCTCCTGGCATAAATATGTACGCAGAGGGTAGCAGAATGTGAACCACCAGCTGTGTAGAAATGTAACTGTCTGATATTCACCACAAACTGATGCTGTTGTCCTCCACTGGTACAAGCTGGCGTCACTGGGCATTGAGCCCAATAACACAAGAAAAGGCTCTGACTCACTGGAAATATTTTCTTTTGCATTTTCCTGAGTTTTCAACATGACTTATTTTGTGGCAGTAAATGTTATTCCTTTCAATGAGAAAGCAACTATGTACTTGGATCTGCAAAGCAAATCACATTCCCCAAGTGCTTCCTAGCATCACATAGACTTAATAAGAGTAAAAATTTAATTGAGGAAGTAAGCCAGATTCTACTTTTCTGCAAAAGCTTTCACCAGTTAGGTGAAAACAAGTTAAAAAAAAAACCAAACATAGCCTTAAACTGTGAAGGGTCTGATGTTTTCTCCAGCTAGTGGCTTGAGCTTTCTTCCATATAGCCCTGGAATGACTCCACAGCAACATCAGGGCTTCAGTAGTTTGATTCTTTGCTGTATATTGGTGTTTCCACTCCACAATACAAAAAGTGTTTGCATACATGAATGGGAAAAGTTATAAAAAAGAGGGAATAGCTGTCATCTCTGCAATACATCTTTTTAGAGCGCTCTGCATGTTTTCAGAATTGGCAGCAGTAAATTTTACCCTTTCTTTCCTAAGCTTCTGCAATAACTAGGTCCAGCTGCAGTCAGGTCCTTCCTTGTAAAGTAGGAATAGACATCTTGGTTCCCACAAACATGGGGAACCCTTCTTACCCAAACACCTAACTCCTTCCATAAGGCTTCTTCTCACTCTAACTTGCACTGTTCAAATATGCTGTACATCCTAAAGCAAGAGAGGATTAGGAAAGAAGAGGAAGAGTTGGGAAGGCTTAGGAGACCTTAGAGCATTATGAAGTTATTAGAAATCCCCTGAATGTCAGAGAACATCATCAAACAGAGTTACCTAGGAAGAGGTAGTATGACTCAGAAGAACCAAGTTGTCTTATGTTTTGTTAACTATAGGTATTTATTAGAGCTGTTTGGGTAAACAAGTGAATAATTTGCAATCCTTTTAAGCTTATTCGCCTGTTTTGCTTCAAAATTGTAGGACAATGAATTTGTAATTGGCTCTAGGATCCATAGAAGCTTTTACAATTTTAACTGGGCATTGGCACTAAAAAAAAAACAAAACAGAAGTAAAAAAGACATTAGCTTCCCTTGTAAAGATTTGGTTGCTTGAGCTACAATGTTTATTTGTCACATCAACTAATGTACCTGTGAGTGTGTGGTCACAAGAAGAACACCAAGCTGTTTCCTTCTCTGCCGGTGCTGCAACCTCTTCCTCTGTAGCTAACACTGAGCTACCTTTGCATGTCCCAGGAGAGACTGATGATAGATGTCTTACATTTTTATTCATGACAGGTACAAGTGGCAGGTACACTATAAATCACTATAATCTGTGCTGGTTTTAATTTCAGACCACTTTGGCAATCTGTTATTACTAATCCTCAGCAATTAGAATGTACTTTCAAAGTTGTCTGGGAAGATTTACAGATAAACCAATGTACAAGGTTTACATTGAAGCATATAAAAGTGATATTGTATGTTTATATTACACAGATGTCATCATGTACCTGCCAACCATATAAACTATAAAGATAAGAAAAATAGATGTTAGGAAGTTCTAGTGATCACTTACATTAAAAAATTTACAGAGATAAACCCTTCCCTGTTGCCTTAAAGTAGTTTATTTATAACTAACTCAATGACATATAAGGTTAGCAATTCATCTGAGGAAATTTCATGGTTATTTTCGTGAGTATTGTTATAGTGGACAGCATTCAAAGGACCTCAGTAACACCTATTTGTCTACCTTATCTTATTGCCACACAAGAATTGCTATCATATGCTACTTCATTCTTCACCAAAATCCCAATCAAAGTTTTACTCCACATACTGCAGGCTAACACTCCTTGAATAATGCCCCTTTAACTCAAATATACTTCATTATTTAGCAACGTGTTACAGGAGTCCAACTATGGTTTGACTGCTTCAGTTAGTGCCTTTCAACTCTGCAGGAACAGCACCTGACCACATCTTGCTGGTGTCAGAAAACTGTATGAGGCTTGCACCTGTAGTCCTTTTTCTACAGAGGAAGAAATCACTCTGTTGTAGCTCAGGTTATGAGTTTAACATCCCCCCCAGCTATAAACTGAAAAACTATCATTTCCACTCTGAGAACCTTACTGAGTAAAAAGATAACATAAGCATAACAAATAAAATTATTGCAATGATCAAGGGAGTAGAAAAAGTATTTGCAACATCCAACTTCAGTTTCCAGACTCTCACTGAGGGAAGGGAAGGGAAGGGAAGGGAAGGGAAGGGAAGGGAAGGGAAGGGAAGGGAAGGGAAGGGAAGGGAAGGGAAGGGAAGGGAAGGGAAGCTGGCTGTGCTGAATTATCCCCTAGAAGATTCTAAGTCTCTGTATCTATTACAGAACAAACTGATGGTACATAGTGCCCTAATTTAAGCAGGTTAACTTAGGTGCCTAAAGAGAAACAGCTGTGAGCCTCCCTTTAAATATGTTGTCTCTCTCACACAAGCAGTTTATTTTTTATTTATTAGAAGGTGTTGAGTGGAATCATGAAAGGAAAAGTACACTAGAAGTTGAGAAGCCAGGAAAGAAAATTGATATAATTGGTGATTTGGAGGAAGAAAGACTGTCCAGAGCCTAAGCAGGGGAAAAACATCTGGGTAAGTCTTTTGTACTTAGCTTGTTAGAGAATGTTTTATTGCTCTCAGACTATTGTTTCAGGTAAAAGTAAACAGTCCTGTCCATCTGTTGTTAGTCCTGTCCCTACGCTGCAGCTAACCTGGAGTGCAGTACCAACAGCTACAAAGCTCTGCAGCAGTGCGGTGCTCATTGTGGGCTGTGTAATCCACTTTCCCCTTCCAACAGCTTTTGCAGTCTAGCTTGAGCTCCCTGCTGCTGCAGTTCTGTTCCTCTGGGTATATGTATTAAACCTGGGTATGTCTGTAAGAATTGTTTTGCCTTTGACTTCAGCATTGACAGAATAATGATGTGCAATTAATGACTGCCCTCACTCCTGTCAATTGTTTTGCCTTTGACTTCAGCATTGACAGAATAATGATGTGCAATTAATGACTGCCCTCACTCCTGTCTGGAAAATCTTGAAAACGAAAAGACTTCTGAAATGTGTTCTCTTGGATTAAGTTATAAAAATACATCACTTTAGTTAACCCAAATATTTTACTTTTAAGCCTTTTTTTCCCTTCTTATCTGCCTGGGTTTTTTTCATTTTAAAATAATGAAGGCTTCTTGAAAATGATAATTTTCATCAGGAAATGAAATATGTTCATAAAAAGTATATGCTTTCCCATTTTTAATTAAAGCTATTTGCTGAATTCCACCCAGATTGTCATATGATTTTGTTTCCCCTCATTCTTTTTTCTGACCAAATTTGCTGGGTCAAATTATTGTTATCCAACTCTAATGTATATAACTCTTTCTTGTTACCTCTGTTTTGTTGCTGTGTGAATGAAAGCCACCATCATTTATGGGCACTTCAAGCAGAACTTAGGTCTTAATGTGGGTTTTTTTGGTAACAGGATCATAAGACAAATCCATATTGCTGACCAGGACATGTCTGTTTTCAAGAGGTTGGGCTGAGTGACCAAGCTAGATTGGATGTAAGACTGAATCAGTCACTGTGCAGTGATCTGAAAAAATTGTTAACGTCAGTTTTACTAGCAATATGTGAACTTCAGTGTCCCATAATGATTTAAGAAAAAAAAAATCAGCTTTTCCTGGGATTGCAGAAAGTTTATACTAAACTGCAACAGCAGTGACTTCTCTGGGCCATGTTCTGAAAAAAACAGAAATTCTTCCCCTGTTCTCCCAAAAGTAAAAGGAAAACAGAAAAGAATTACTTCCCATTCATTCCCACAGAAAACATAACAAATCCAGAGTGTGAACATATTTTTGACTTGTTGTATGGCAATTTAATATTGTTTATCTAAATGGAGGTACAAATCCTTTTGATGTTTAGTTTAAATATATGCTACTTGCAGAGGAACAATTTCACACATTTTTCAAGTATTATCATCTCTTTATAGATTGTATTGTAGCAGAAAAGAGAAAAAAGTCAAAGCTAGGGAGCATTTAAAATGGGTCATTTAGTATAGGAATCAAATGCACTGGTACTTAACATCTGAAGACACCCCTATATATTAAAAAGCAGATCTAGGCTGTCATGTGTTCCTTTTACTTTAAAGGGAATGGGCAAGGGGCAACTGAGTTTAGTAATCTCAGAAATATAACCAAAATTAAGCAACCAAGATATGGAAGACTTCAGAAAGAAAAGCCAGTGTAGATCTGAAATAATATTTTGTAAGAAAAATAAATGAAGTGGTTCAACAGATAGAAAAGTTGTAACACTGCTTTTAGTGTGGCAAAACTAATTTTGACCAGATGAAACGTCAAATGTAGAATCTTATATTTCATTTATAAATGAGGAAGTTTCAATGAGGTAAAGGGCATCTCATCAGCAAGATTTCCCACAGCATTAGCATTGACCTGATAGTCCCACTGATATCATTGCCCTATGTTTCAATATAGAAATTTAAAAGTCACTGGTGAAAGTTTTTGAAAAATATAATCTTTGGTTTGTGTTATATGACACAACCTCTGGGAAAGGGGATGTTCAGAGGATGGCATATTGATGACTTTGGTTTGACTGGGGACTAGAAAAATTTTAAACAATCATCTTCAAGGGTACTTTTGAAATTTCAGTTTAGCTCCTTTGCAGCTCAAAAGAGTTTTTCCAGTACTTCTGGTTTGTTCTCATGCTGTTCCATGATGTAGGTCTGCATGTGTGCATATGTATATTGCAGCCCCATATTTCAGAGGCAGGAGAAAGAAAAGTGATGAAGTTTCTTTCCTCTGAATATTAGATGAGTCAGAGAAAGTAGGGTTCAGGCCACCAGGCTACTATTGGAAGGGGATGGAGCAGCCTTTGCTCCTGAGACCATCTGCAATATAATCAGTGATAAAGTACAGGGAAGAATTATGCTTATAGAGCTCATAGGCAGGATTTTGAAACCCTCTGAATCTCTTTCCAGCCCTTAAAAAAAAAAAAAAAAAAAAAGAGAGAGAGAGAAGAAGATGGATTTCTGTCCTTGTGGCTTACAGCTGTGGCTCACTCACTCCCCTGACCCCTGTGACTGATTCTATCAGTCTCAACTAATGATCTGGAAGTGAAGTTCAGCTACCTCCTCTGATTAATTCCCTGCAGCAGCCACACTCAGTTCAAATTACTCCATACATGAAAAGAAGAAACATGTAATTATTTTATACCAAAAAACAGAGGCTGGAAAGTTGTTTTGGAAGGTTGAGAATGATTTCTTGGAGGCTCTGTTTGCAGTAAACATCATTCACATTTAGTAACGTAGTGACTTTGGGATTGAAAGAGGTTGGGAGTGTAACTCATAACATGGACCCAAGAAATGTTCTGTGGTTTTGAATGGCTCATTTTTTGCCTTAGTCACTGATTAACATTTTAAAGCCAGAGTGGTGACATCTCCAGGCTCCCTGAACATGTGCAGCTTGGTAAAATTCTTCAGTTTGAACCCAGGACTTCTCAGATAAATTGTGTTTGACTCAATTTCAGCAGCTGTGGTGGTGCATTTCGCCCCCTCCCCTGGACCACTCTACGATCTCAGGAATTCCCTTTAGGCCTTAGCCTTTGTGTAATGAGTTGGGCCGTTAAGCGTCCTTTGGCCATACCAGGCACTTTTGCCATGGCTAAGGTGGGGAGTGGCACTAATCATACCAGGAACATCTTTGCCTGACCAAGGTAGGGAACGAAAGCAGGAATAATTCGTCATCCCTGACAGCCTTGAAACATTCCCTGCCTGGATCGTAGCTCAAGTGGAATGATACCATTGTTACTATCCTGGATCGTTCCGGATTGTGACCAGGATGGAAATTTACGGATGACTAAAGCCAATCATCTTGCGAACCTATGAACAGCGATCCTAAGTGAGACCCTTTGAGCTCTCCTGGACTGCAGCAGGCTGCGCCCAGTATCTCCCTCTGAGTGGGACACCTCTCAGAGTTTGCAGATTCTTGAGTTTGCAATATTTGGAGGACCATCACCGACTGAAGACGAGACCTGGGCTGAAATACTCCTCGAGGCTCAACCCTCACCCATTGAGAAATGCTGAGACATTTGATGTGAATATTTCATGAGACTTGACAGGAATTTTAACAGGTATACCTTTTGTACATTTATAAATATTTGTGTCTGTATGTGTAAATTGATTTAGGTAACAGATAACGAGTGTAATCTGTAATCAAGCCACTGTGGTGATTCTACTAACTCACTTTGTAGAAGTTAAATTAATCAATGATTGAGTGCTGCTAAGATCTTGTGATCCAGCTTAAAACTATGAATATATTTTAGATTGGTGCTAGACACATCTAATTCCTTAGGCATAAACCNGGCACTTTTGCCATGGCTAAGGTGGGGAGTGGCACCAATCATACCAGGAACATCTTTGCCTGACCAAGGTAGGGAACGAAAGCAGGAATAATTCGTCATCCCTGACAGCCTTGAAACATTCCCTGCCTGGATCGTAGCTCAAGTGGAATGATACCATTGTTACTATCCTGGATCGTTCCGGATTGTGACCAGGATGGAAATTTACGGATGACTAAAGCCAATCATCTTGCGAACCTATGAACAGCGATCCTAAGTGAGACCCTTTGAGCTCTCCTGGACTGCAGCAGGCTGCGCCCAGTATCTCCCTCTGAGTGGGACACCTCTCAGAGTTTGCAGATTCTTGAGTTTGCAATATTTGGAGGACCATCACCGACTGAAGACGAGACCTGGGCTGAAATACTCCTCGAGGCTCAACCCTCACCCATTGAGAAATGCTGAGACATTTGATGTGAATATTTCATGAGACTTGACAGGAATTTTAACAGGTATACCTTTTGTACATTTATAAATATTTGTGTCTGTATGTGTAAATTGATTTAGGTAACAGATAACGAGTGTAATCTGTAATCAAGCCACTGTGGTGATTCTACTAACTCACTTTGTAGAAGTTAAATTAATCAATGATTGACTGCTGCTAAGATCTTGTGATCCAGCTTAAAACTATGAATATATTTTAGATTGGTGCTAGACACATCTAATTCCTTAGGCATAAACCATTGACCACGTCTGGGACTAGGAGTGGATCCAGCCACACCTAAGCTCCATCAGGAGTTGAGAAAGTAAGGGGGTTTTCTCTGAGCCTTGTGACACAATGGGAGGGTCTTCCTTACCTTTTTTGTCCTCGGTCTCTGTATAAATCATTCCAGCTCAATTTTAACACGATTTTCCTTTGTATGCTTCATTCATGTAGTAAGCGATAGAGTGAACCTTGCCATCGAACTCTGTTAAGTCACGCTTTTATAAATTTTATTAAAATCAGTTTCTGCTAATACCTTTGATGGTGATTCTTTAAGCGGCCTCTAGAACACTCATTCGCAACAGCAGCAGAGACTTTTGTAGCAGCACATTTAAAAAAAATACAGAATCACAGAATTTAGTAAGAGGGCTTGTAAGATATCTCGCCTTGTGCTGCAAATCCATCAGGTCTCACAGGTTAAGCAGCCATGGGCTACATCAGTGCTTGGATAGGAACCTCCAAGAAATGTCTGTTACCAATTCAATACCCTTTCAGGGATCAGTGAATCAATAATCCACACAAGTGTGTGTGTGTGACGCGGGAGTGCAGGGAACACTGTTTTTAGCTAGCACATCAATCTGTGCTCCTGTTCCTCTGTGGCCAGAGGATCCATGGTGCTTTCATAAGAGCATTTGAGCAAATTCTCAAAGATATAAATTCATTAATAAATTTTCCACTTTCATCCTCAAAGTACACTACTTCTAGCTTTCAAAGTCAGCCACTGTTTAATTTCAGCTTTTTTCTTTGAACCTCTCTTTCCCTCACCCTTTATTCTACATCATATAATCTATAATCAAGTAGTCCTTGCAGTCTCTCACATTCTCTCAGACCTGTGCATTTCCTCATATCCTGGGATACTCCCCCCCCGTGTCCATTTATTTAAATAAAACAAATGAAAAATGGCTTTCTCAAAGGAAAATGACAAATTTGGGCAAACAACTTGGACAAATAAGATAAAGGCTTGGTGAGTGAGTATGGAGAGGCCTTTCAGTGCCATGGAGAAGGACAGGCAGGGGAGAAAGGGGTAAACTATGCACAAGGACTGGCTTCAACAAAATGGATTATCCATTTCCAATTTAGAGTCTTCTGTACAGAAAGTGCTGATGATTGGTGTCGCAAATGAGCAGTTTAGAGGCTGCTTAAAGAATCACTGTTGAAGGTATTAGCAGAAAGTGATTTTAATAGAAATTTATAAAAGCGTGACTTAACAGAGTTCGATGGCAAGGTTCACTCTATCATTTACTACACGGATGAAGCATACAAAGGCAAAGAGCATAGGAAGCTGAAAAAGTCGTTGACTAGCATAAACACTACTTAACAACAACTAAACCTTCAGTGTGTTGTCAACATTATTCTCATACTAAATCCAAAGCACAGCACTATACCAGCTACTAGGCAGAAAATTAACTTGAGCCTTGAGGAGAGTTTCGGTAGAGGACTGTTGCAGCCCAGGTCCCGTGCCAGTCGGTGATGGTCCTCCGAACATTGCAAACTCGAGAGTTTGCAAACTCTGAGAACCGTTCCACTCAGAGGGAGATTCTGGGCACAGCCCGCTGTGGTCCAGGAGAGCTCAAAGAGTCTCACTTGAGATCGCTGTTTATAGGTTCGCAAGATTGACTTTAGTCATCCATCAAAACTCTCAAAGTTTCAGTAACAATGGTATCGTTCCACTTGAGCTATGACTCAGATAAGGGTATCAGGGGATGACAATTATCCCCGCTCTCGTCCTCCACTTGGGCCAGGCAATGGAAGTTTCTGGTATGATCAGTACATTCCCCACACTCAGTTACACAAGAGTTCCTGATAAGGTAAAGGGACGCTTCACCACCTGACTCATTACACCAAGGCAAAGATTTAATTGGAGTTTCTGAGGTCGTGGAGTGGCCCAGAAAGGGTGGGGGGGAATGCACCACCACAATTGGTCATGTGGATATTCCCAACATCTTCAACTGGACTGTTTGTAACAGATATAGTCCCTTATATAAGGAAGGACATCTTAAGAAAGGCTCTGAGACTGTGCACCTATCCAGTCCTGGTGTTAGCTAACCTTGTGATATCTTTGTAGTGCACTACATTTTTTAAAAGACTTCTCTGTTCAGTACAGAATTTTAATTTGTGTCTTACTGGTGATTGTGCTGCCTTCTCTTTCCCTGTCCTAAGACTAGTGATGTTGATGTGCTTTATTGAATTACAGCTTTGTTCCGAAGGTTGCTCTTTGGAAGACTATGAAATGATCTCTGTCATTCCTTTGTAAAACATTTTGTTATGAGAGTTACTCTACATAGTCTTATTTAAAGTATTTAAATACTTCACAAAGGAGGTATCCCCTGTTGGTTTCCTAACCTGTTTGCCCATGTATCTTTCATTCCTCCCAACAGTTTTTGAAGTTATTGGATCCTGGTTATGATTCAGATAGCTGAAAGACATTAAATTCCCAGTAGCTGTGTGAGTATGGATAGCAGGCTGAGGGGAGAGATCCTGGCAGTAATAATGCTATTGGTAGAAAAGCGAGAACTCCGCCCCTTACCCATTCTGAGAGGCAGCAACCATCTGGGCAGCCAGCGTGCGCCCTTTGGCTTGCCAAGGCTTAAACACGAAGTTCCCAGACAGGAGTGGATCAGTACAGGCTATAAAAGAAAGCTGGGCTCGGGAACATGGGAGTACTATCAAAGGTGTGGGTTGTGGGAGATGACGACATAAATGCACATCTTTATCAGTCCCACTGCTTATGAAATGCTGTCCATCCACATTCAGTATTTGAATATATTTCAGTTGGTGTTTAGTAAGGCTTATCACTTTTTATGTATAGATGTCTAGAAAAGGTGGTATTTTCAGCTCTATTTAAATTAAAGAAAATAGGGATATAGCAAGGTCAAGAGCCCACAGGAATACTGGTTCCTACTGTTGTGATTTATCTGTAGGACCACCCCTGCTGTTGAAACTTCAAGGACCTCTGCTCTCTAAGACACCATTCTGGTAAAAAAAAAAAAGCAAACAGTGAAAGGTCCAGAGCTGTGAAGCAGTGTGGGGAGAAGTGTCCATACTCTTTAGCTCACCAACATTACAGAGCAGTATTACAAATCTAACAGAAAAAGCCCCATCTCATTATGTATGGCCATTCTGATATCAATGAGCAATACAGATTTTATCACACAAATGCAGTTCATGTAAAATGTGCCTTAATGTTTATACTTGACAAGCTTTGGCACATTATTTCACTATTTGTTGATCCTTGCTTCTATATTCCTCAGCTCCATCTTGATGTGCATGCCCCATGTTGGCAGGCAAATGAAATACTTGCTCCAGTCAAGTGTAAACAAATTCTTCCTTCCTGATTGTGAAAGCTGTAAAGAAACATGGAATGTAATATATTATTAAAAATACCTGTTTTAGATAAACATAGTAAAAACATTGAGCCACTATGTTCATCATCTCAAACTTGCCATCTGTGGATGATGAGTGAGGGAGCTATATATAGAAGTGGGCTCACTGTGTACAGACTTCCTTAATTTTATGGGGCTACAAATGCATTAACATTTCCTGATGGCTTAAAAGAACCAGCAAATTACAGTCCCAGTTTACTGGTATGTGTCCTGTTAAAAAATGCATTAGGAAAAGTGAGTTTTTCTTACCTATTGCAGATTAAGGGGAAGAATAAAGAACTAAAATCCCTTGATTTCTCAGAGCCTGTGCCCAAAGCCTAAGCAGGAAATGCAGATTTGTAAAGAAGGGTATAAATCTATTGCTTATAGATTTATCATTCTTTTTAATGTTTGCTTTCCAGAAATATTTTTCTGGAAATATTTCTAGAATGGCTAGCAGCTTCATAAAAACTGAATTTTAAGCACACAAGATCTGGGCTGTACAGAATGAGAACTCTGAAGCAGAACTGAATAAGCATTACTCCCATGGAACTAAAAATTAGACTCAAGTCTTTGGGACACGGAAAGGAAAAAATGTAGCTCTGATCTTTATATGGATCAACACATTTCATACTGTGAATACTAAGGAGTCACAACAAAGCGCTTATGAGAAAAGTAGGCATAAAGTTTTATCTACAGAAATTCTTCAGTCTGGCATCGAAAATCAAAATATATGCAAGCAAGTTAAATGTAGCTTGAGGACTAATCACAAATGAAAAAAAGGTCTGAATTCAGACTGAACTGTGGTTCCTTTTCAGTAGGGAGTGTTTATTCACTTGACTAAATTGAATGGATAATTCAGTGGGAATATTTGTGATAGGTTGTGAGGGGAGTGTGTGTTAGATGGCCTGAAATTGCTGCCTACCTTTTATGCACATCGAGATGTTGAGCATGTCTTTTTTTTATCATTCAAGATTTTTGTGTAGATGCCTCTATGGGTGTCTGCCTCCTGATCATATATCCTGTTGTGGAATCAGCAGCTAAATGGTCAACAATGAAAAATAATCCCCTCACACACAAGTCAAAGCATGTCACAAGCTAGGTGCTGCTTGCATTTTTTTGTTTGTGAGTTAGTGGGAAGAGGAGGGGAACTGAGCAACTATGGACGTAACACTCTGGCTTAACAGTTCTCTGGGAGTGGTCTTTTGGTGTAGTGGCATTGCAAAACACACCAGAGATTGTCATGGAAACTGTTAGAGAAGACCAGGTATAAACCATCAGGATGACTCAGTGGATTAACAGCGAGGTGCCACGTATATCTGACTTCTGAGGATATTGGCTCAATTCTGAACACTGATCATCAAGAAAACTTCTCTATGTTATCAGTGTAAAAAAAAAAAAAAAGTTACTTGTCTAGGGAGGATAGATAAAATGTTCTTTAAAAATTTCTTTAAGCTGTCTAGTATTTGCTATAGTCTTGGATCTTAGCAAGCGTGCTTGCTAAGTCCTGTGGCAATGTATTCTTTTCCTTTCTGTTTGTTTCCTAAGTTTCTGGTGCAAGCAAAATTCCCATTGGTTTCAGTGAAGAGCAAAGATACCAGTTGGCTGACTGAAAGATCCACAATAAAAAAAATAAAGAGACCGATCATGGAAGAAATGGGACCCTTTATCTAAATTCTTTATACCTGTAACCTAGATGTCAGATAACTTCCAAAGTTTGTACCCATCACTGAGAAGTTAATTTTTGACATCAGACTTGTCTGTGCAGTTGAATATTTTGAATAAGATGATCTGCAAGTTTTACAGGAGTTTTGGATCCAGTTTTCACAATCATGCATGTCCTTGATAAAAAACATAAAGTCCAGCCTGCTTTTATAACATACCTTCTCCTTCCTGTGGCTATTCTACTGGTTCCCTGGTTCACAGAGATATTCCTTTTGAAGGAGACCTATCAAAAATAAAATGTCCAAAGTCTAGGCCCAGTCTTAGGTTTCATTTTTTATTAATATTAATAAATGTGAATACTGATGCTTCTTTTCTCCTGGCTTTTATCTATGTTGTTCTTTTGATTCTAAATTCTTTAAGGCAATGACTTTATACATAACTAGAAACTTCAGGCTATGATCTCAGCTGGTTCTGCCTTAACTCAAATATTGATGCAAATTCTTGACGATGGTCACAAAAAAACCCTGTCCTGTCATTAAAAGGAGCTGGATTTGGGCAGTAGCTATTAAGAATGTGCTGGAGATCTAGTCCTGTGTGCTTCGGTCACAAGCCTGAAATGTGTGATACTGATGGAGACCCACCTGGTTAAGAGGTGTAAAGCCAACTGATCCAAACAGAAGTGTGGTCGGCCCTCCTCAAGGGCCTCACAGGTAAAGTATGGTCATTACAAAAGGAAGAAGGGAAAGGATACAGTAGGCAGGTAGGATCATATCCAGTTTTATGCCGTGTCTAGGGCCTCAGATTGCCTTAATCCACTGTAGAGGCAGTTTCAGGATTGGGACCTTTGCATGGAAATAAAAATAATAAGGCAATAAATAATAATTGATTTATTAGATTATATTCAGCTATGGCTTTTTGCTGTTAAAAATTTATGCCTCTTGCTCTGTTTAAAGCCCTATAATTAATAACTAGTTGTAAAAATTAAAAAAAGGTTGACTAAAAGACTCTATGAAGATAATATTGACATGCTAAAGGAATTACAGTTGTCATTTAAGGGCCAACCTGACTGAATGTAAAATCTTGAATTATAGCCAAGTAATACTGTATTTGTGAATACATCTGTGCCATGTTTCCGACTTTATTCTTGATCTTCCAATTTCCTCCTGTTTCACATATTTTTTCTAACACCTCTTAAGCATTGTAGGGTCATATGTTTTAGGAGCAGACTGGGCTGAATTTTCAAAGAAACAGAGTTGTAATTCCCTGCACTGAGATTTTAACTCTTAGTGCCTGTTTTCAGGTTTCATAATGGAAAAGAGTTAAAACACCTCATTTTGTCTCTCTTGTCCAGAGCTGAAACAGCAGGTCACTGTCTCCATTGGTAAATTTTCTCTGCCAGGGATGACTGATACCATGAGTTTCCAAAAATATTTTAAGGGACTTTTGTACCCAGTGTTGCTGGGAGTCCTTTCCACATCTCTCATTGTACAGTCTATGTCCCAGGGGTTTAGAAATGCAAACTATGCAGGTTGACCAGGGATTAAGTTTTCTAGCCTTTAGGGGAGCTCCTTTAGTGGCCACCTGTTTTAAGAAAGTAACTACATTTCTTTTCAGAACTTCTAGGAAATAAATGGTACAAATGCAGCAATTATTTACTTGACCTGCTTACCAGCACTATGTAGAAGCTGATCCGTAGAAACAAACCTAGTGTGTGGCCTTTTCTGTTACAGATCATAAAGGATCCATGCATGCATGGACAAAAGCCATTTCTGGGCAGGCAGTTGCCTGCTGTGTCTCATGCAACAGCTTTCTAGTTGACAGCTTTTATAAGGAGGTGCTTTTCGTGGATAAAATGGCAGAATCAGACTACCATAGGCTCTTGCAGAGATTACCTCCCTTTGGCTGTCCCTTGTGCAATATAATAACTTTGTCCCCTTTTTATGGATGGAGGGAACAGATGATATTCTAGCTGGGGTAATGTGGGAAATTCCTACAAGCTCACCTTCTCCAATATATTTGTTAAACATATGACTTTCACAAGAGGAATTAAAAACTTCGGAGTGGTTGTTAGCTAGATTTCACCCTGTCTCTCCAGTACCTTCCAGAATTCAAGGCCCACAGAAAAGCTTTCACCACTACATAGAACTGAAACCTCTAATTAGTTTTTCCTGCTATTCAAAGTCTAGGCCAGGAGACAAATTTTTGTGGTTAGTTTATTTAAGCAACAACTATGGGAGAGTTTGCTTGTTTTATTTTTTGTGGGAGAGGGAATATTGAAGCTATTTGCCCCCTCCTCTCTCTTATAACTCTGAAATTTAGTATTATTCATTTGGTTTATGTCCTGGTTTCAGCTAGGATAGGGTTAATTTTCTTC
This sequence comes from Pelecanoides urinatrix, assembly GCA_013400755.1. NCBI lineage: Eukaryota > Metazoa > Chordata > Aves > Procellariiformes > Procellariidae > Pelecanoides > Pelecanoides urinatrix. Next base: position 51,874 of record VZTQ01014103.1, read on the forward strand.
CTAGTAGCTGGTATAGTGCTGTGTTTTGGATTTAAGATAAGAATGATGTTGACAACACACTGTTTTAGTTGTTCTTCTTATAGGCTCACGCTAAGTCAAGGACTTTTCAGCTTCTTATAGGGCCCTCCCAGTGAGGAGGCTGGAGGTGCACAAGAAGCTGGGAGGGGACACAACCAGGACAGCTGACCCCAAACTGGCCACAGGGATATTCCATACCATATGACCCCATGCTGAACAAAAAACTGGGGGAAGTTGGTCAAGTGGGCACGGCCGCTGCTCAAGAACTGGCTGGGCAGCAGTCAGCGGGTGGTAAGCAATCGCATTGTGCATCATGTGTTTTGTATATTCTTTGATCATTATTATTATTTTCCCTTCCTTTTCTGTCCTATTAAATTGTCTTTATCTCAACCCATGAGTTTTACCTTTTTTCCGATTCTCTCCCCCATCCCACTGCAGGGGGGAGAGAGCGAATGTCTGCATGGTATTTAGCTGCCTGATGGGTTAAACCACAATAGCTTAACATGGATGTTGTTTTAATGTGAAAGTTCCCAGTTTCCATAACTAATGTCAGTGCTGTACATGTTTGCCTCTAGCTTGGTTGTTGCATCTTTCCATCTCTATAACGGGTTTCCTAGGAAAAAGTACAAGGACATCCATTTGGCTGTCACATAGAAATGATTCCTGAAATACCTGTAGATTATCAGCAAAGGCGTGAAAAGTGTGTCAGGAACATGAAAAAATCAGCCTCTGAGGGTATTCAGAGAAAGATTCTTTGCTTTCCAGGCTATTAGACTAAGTGGAAACTTGTTTGCCTTGGTAACAAATCCTTTGCCTGATAAATGTCCATCACTTAATTTATGGTTTTGCCTTGTCCATAAAACTTTTGCAAGTGCAGTTCATACAGCAGTGACAATGGCAGCTGCTTTGTGTTTCTGTAACGTGAATCAGTGATGCATATACACAAGGGAGCAGCCTTTTGATAATCTGTAATTCAATAACCAGGCTGCAGTGCACTGATTTAAATCCAGGGAAGAATGGGCTGAGATGCTCGGTGATAACATTTCAATTAATTCCTTCTCTCTCATCAGAGACTGTTAATCTTCTGCAAATCACCTCTGTGGCACATGCACCAGCAAGCAAACCTACCTCAGCTGTGAAGGAATAAGAAACTTGGACTGTGTGAAGAGAAGGTAGAAGGGGTGTGGGATGGGAATTGCTTGCTGTGTATCTAAGGGCAAGCACGCAGCTGTCTTTTTTTATTCCCAGACTCCATCCTGAAGAATTCTTCTGTCAGCCTTGGGCTGGTTTAGAGGCCTTTCTGTCCTGGCTTTCCAGTGATCCTTTATATTGGAGACTGCACCCTTCTTAGCTGGTTAGTTTGAATTCCTACACTGATCAGGTGAGTTTCTGGTAAGTAATGTGAGGAAGTCATGCTATGGGGTCACCAACTCCCAACCACAGTTTGTTTGGAAATGGGAGGTCACAGAGGCAAAAGAAAAACAGATGTTTAAATAATGGTGCAATATATACACCTAGGGTTAAATGCTGCAACGATGAAAGTGAGCTACAGACACCTGACTTTCCCTCCTCAGTATGAGTGAATCGCTTTGCTGTGCATTTAAAATAGAGGATTTAATTACAAAAAGTGAGCTATAAGCCTGAGTCAGCCCAGGAGCCATGCATCTGAACAATTTATCCAGTTCTTTTAAAATATTGATGTTGTGGCATGTTTAAAATAAAAGTTTCTTTCTTTCTTTTTCCTTTTTTTTTTTTCCTCTTTTATTATAGTCATCATCCACTGCAGTCAGTGCACAGACAACAGGTATCAATGCATTATGGATTACTCTACTCTAATACTTCTAGAATTAAAAGGTCTGTGTTTCACTCACGGCTATATGGCACCTCTGAGTCATAGGTAGGTTGGTGTCCCCTAATGCACAGGATGTTCCCCTCAGGTCACCTGCAACCAGCTCCAGGAGTGTTTCAGCTATATGGAAAGTCAGGGACTTTGGCCTTGAGCCTGTTCTTAAAATACAATGTAGTTCTGCTCACCAAAATTAAAGAGTTATGAGGAGAAGGAAAAACAAAGTGCCAAAACCAATAGTCTAGGTTTTAATTTTAGTAACTGGAATTGACTGTAAAACACAGGGTGGGAAGTTACAAAGTTTCCTTTTTCACTTAATGTTCACTGTCCTGATTTCATACAGACACCTTTTTCATGATGACTTTCTCATCAACAGCTGAAAAATGTTGAACAAATTCAGTAAAAAGAATTTTCTCTATTTTTCTTCCTAATGTAGAAATAACATGAAACTCGGAATTTTGACTTAGTGCTATGCTGCTAGACGTACAAATGCCTAAGGGGGACATTGATACTAGGATCAAAGTTGGAGAGTAAAAATGCTTCTCATATGAAAAGGATTGCTCAGCTCAGCTGGGCAACTCTGCCTAGCACTATGGAGGGGAAGGCCTGGCTCATCTCAGCAGCTAAGCACATGAAAAGGTCGGTAAATCTGTATTGTAAAGACTACTGACTTCTATTGACCTGGAGTCCAGGAAGGACTAATATCTCTTGCAGTGTCTCGTTAGTGACTGATTTCATGCATAGTCATACACACTAAGCTACACAGTCATGCAATCCAGTACAGACACCAGGTCCAGCAGATGTTCAATTTACATCCCTACTTTCATCGCTCTCTCTTTGGGGACCTTCACAGCATCGCACGTGAATGAGAAGACAATTAGCCCCTTGCTACTGCTTTAGCATAATAGAAGAGTGAAGCAGCAGCGTTCTTCACATAATACCAACCTGACAGAGGCTGTGTCCGCTGATTCTCCCCATGTCCCCTTCGCTGTCCTGCGAGGAGGGCACAATGACCAGGCAGGCTCTTGTCACTCCCTATCCTGGAGGTGACTGAATCCACCTTCTTAGGCACGTGGGGCCAAGACCTCTGCCTTTTCTGCACGCAGCCTGTGATGGACAAGCATGTACTCAGGCAAGCGTACGTGGCTCCTATTATAAACCACAACTCAATAGCTTACTTTACTGTGCTGTATGTATGTATGTGCTTGTATGCCAATAAAAACTCACTGCCTCAAACAAGAAGGCTGGTTGAGAAACTCTGGTCACTGCGTAGATGCCAGGTACTAACCCCCTCCTACCTATTATGGCTTAAAGGAGTAAGGGGGATATTTTGCTTACAGTGGGAAGCTGACCAATGATCCTTTTGCTTCCACTGATTCTTGGTTAAACATCCTTTCATTTAAGAGCCCCTTGAGATTAAAAAAAAAATTACATCCAGGAAAGCTTGCTTTTAATTTTATTCTTATTTGCCTAGTGAAAAGAGCTAAATATATATGTTTTTAAATAGAGGAAAGAGGCATTAACGTAGAATGGAGACAGCCACTTTTATGACATGCAAATAACATCTTTCTATTTCATTACTTGTGTTATTTTAATTGGTTGTGAAACCACAACTCTCAGTGGTCTGAAAAATCAAGTAGTTGTTTTACAATTTTAGTGAAGAAGTTCAAGAATTTGCATACATAGTTTTGATAAGAGACACAAATTCAAGTCCAAGACTTTCAGTTCCTTGAGGGTGCCCTACCATGAGGTAAAGGGTGAGATCTACGTATTAATCTCCTGTATTTTTTATTACTGAGTAAAACACAGTCACAGTTCACAGACCAAAGACAACAGGACAAAAATATATAAATTATAATGTTTCTCAGCTCAGAAATGTTGGGTCTTTAAGCAAAAGAAAGAAGGCCACTGTGGTATGAAGAAGTTACGTTTTATAGAGGGCTGCCAGGAGATTTCCAGACGTGTTGAAGGGAGGATTGCAGCATGCTTATTTTAAAGCCAACTGCACTGTATCAGAAATCATCTTACTGTATGAATATGGGGAAATGAAAATTGGGTTTAGTCTGCCAGACCAGGATCAGGCAGTGACCTTGTACTTTGTAGACAAAAATATAGCTAGGGAGCCCTTGCTGTAATTAATTCACTTTGCACTCCTGGATTTAGTAGGCTCAGGCTGAAGGAGCTGCATTCTTCAGCCCTCCAGGCAAGCAGCTTGATTCCTCCATGCCTGAGATTTTATTTATTTATTTATTTACATTCTTTTTGCTCTCATCACTACTATTTTTGTACATTTATGTTCCTGCATGACTAAATGCTAATAAACACATTAATGAAAATCCTTGCTGTTTTTAGCACAGGTTCAAGGACAGGTTGCGAAATGTTTAAAAGAGGTTAAGAATTACCTACACTTAAAATATTGTACCAGGTGTCTGGGCCCACTGGAGATTATACAGAGACAGATGAGAAAAAACACACCCATGCTTTCAGAAAGTTTGAGAAACACTATTCTAGCACTTTCCTTCATTGTTATCTTCTTTTCTTTCATCTTCCAATTTCATTCTGCCTTCTTATCTTCACAGTATTTCTGTTCCCTCCATTAACTCTATTGTTTTCTATCTTCTTTTTATTCCTTTTGGTTTTTTATTTATGCCTCTCTTTCTTTTATCAGCTCTGGTTTTATAATAGTCACAGTTGATAAATAATCATTTATCTGTGTAACTCTTTTTCAGTAGAGACCGTTCTTGGATTATCCACATACCATGCTTGCTTAGTTATAAAATAAAGTACAGGCAAAATTAAAAGTGATCTTTTCTTTTTTCTCACAGCTATTGGAGTTCAGCTCCAGGTTGTACAGGGCAGGGTTCACCAGTGGCTCCAAATTCTTCAGTCCCTGTGTCTATAGCCTGCCTCCATCGCACTCTGCTCTCATCTACCTTTGGTGCTACCCTGCCCCTCTCTTACATCTCCTGTTCATTGTTTTCTCCTGCAGTTCAACACCTCCATTACTCAGTTCTTCCTCTCTTCTCTTCTGCTGCCTTCTACCTCCTGTTTATAATCTCAATCTCTTCCCAGGTTCTCTGCATCCTTTTCCTGTTCTGCTCTTGCAAGCTTCCTTGCTACTGTCCTGTTTCTCTTGCACATGACCTCGGCACCACCAAGGAGAGATTTCTGCTCTCCAGTCTGTGCTCACCCCAGCATAAAGTCATACACAAGACCAGACAGGTACTTCTCCTACACTCAGAAAGGCTGGAGCCTGGGCACAGGGCTCAACTTCTGGTATCTTTCTGTGCTCTTGACAGAGAAAGAAGGAAAAGTACAGGGAGTGAGGGCAGGACCATAGTTCAAAATTGCCTTGAGTCCTGCAGAGGCTCTGTGAGGCTCTGCCACAGAGCTCCCTTCTCCCTTGTGAAAGAAAAAGAAGATGCTGAAGTCCTGCTCTGTCCCTGCATACCCAGGTAGGAACATTTCACTGCAGACAGACTCTCTGAGCTCTTAACAAGTCTTGATTGTATCTATGCACAGAAAGATTTTTTAAAGCCTCCAACTAAATGTGGGAGAAATTTCCTGGGAGCTGTAAGATGCATATCACTACCATGTGTAGGAGAGAGCAAAGGAAGAAAAAGGGAAGCAGCCCTGCCAAATTTCAAGTTTTCAAAGGACCTCCCTATGAAATGGTTGTTAGTACATATTTCAAATGGGCAAACCAAGTATATTTTTCCTTCTTGTTCTCTTGAAGTAGCCAGGCTATTTTTTGCACTGTTTTCCAAAAATATTCACCTTCTCTTCCCGCTTCCCTGGGGTTAGCTGAGATTTAGAAAATGGTCCCTGTAGGGGTGGTGGGATGTCTGACTACTGCTGCACCTCAATAATCTTTATAGAGTCTGGCCAGTTAACACTGTTCTTCAATGACTGTAGATGAAACACTACATGATTAAAAATACCTTCCTATCTACAATGCCTGAAGGCAATGTAATCAGTTTTGTCCAAAGTGACACCAGGGAATTTCCTGTCTGCTCTTCACCCATCAAAAAGACCTCAGGGGCATCCCATAGTAGGAACTCTTAAGATCGCTGTGAAGCAAGATTGTTTGACTCTTAACCAAGAAAGTCTGGAAACTCATCCTTCTCTCATCTTGGTGACTAATTGTTATGTGATCTGACTCATTTCCTCACTGCTGAATGATGAGGTTGCCTTCATACAACCATGTTTAGAGTAAAAAGAGACTATTCAATTGCACAACGCACTGAACAGCAAGAATTAAATTTTCACCTCTTTGTGCAAAGTACCAGGAAAAGTTTAAATGAACTAGCTATCACTCTGGAAGGGGAATAGGAAACAGCTCTCCACTGCTCCCCTACCCCCGTGCACACACATGATTCCCTCAGAATGATAATTTCTCCACCCACTAGGAGGAGGAGTATTTTCAGTCATGGGGGAATATAGAAAGTTAAAAGTTCTCAACGCAGAATATAAGATAAACTGACTTGTAAGTAGCTTCCATCCCAAAACTGACTATGTCCTCCCATTTGGAAATCCAGAAGCTTCAGTACTAATCACATTGCTCTGATGCTGCTGGAAGAATATGGAGAAGATTGAGGACAAGAATGATGGTGTTGTTTGCACTCACTTTCCTCCCAGGAAAACTGCCTTTGAAAATGGAGATATTAATGCTCATAAAAACATTTGAGAGGCAGCAAACAGGAAAAAAAATTATTTTGGCTCAGTAAGTGTTTTCAGTCCTTTGTTACATCTGTCTGTGTTAGTAAATAAAGTAGTGTAGATTCATGAGACCATTTTTGTGATCTGAATTTAACTTTCATCTGAGTAAGTGCAGTTAGAACCAGTTACGAAAATGTTGGCTACGCAAAAAAAAAAAAAAAAAAAAGCTTTCTACAGAAAATATGAGGATTGTAGCATCATGGAAAGCCAGCATTCCAAAGCTATTACAGCATAATGTTTACAAATGTCTTGGGGGACATGAGAAATGTGTTAATTAGGTAAATTCAAGAGGTTTTGCTTTGATTTTGAAACTTCACTTTTTTATCAAAGTAATTTTTAAAATGCAATTTTGAAATGCTTTCTTCCAGATATTTAAATATTTCATAAGCATCCATCTGTTTTTTTAATAGCATTTCTAATTAGCTTTGTCAGAACCTCATTTGGTAAATATTTAATCAGCTCCTAATAAAATTAATAAGAAATTTTTATTCTCTCCCACTAGGACTACATTAACTTTAAGAAATAATTTAATTATGAGGCATTTTAAGTAAAATGTGAAATAAGTGTATATTATAGTTATAACTTCATTTGTGCTACAGGCTCAAAGACATACGTCTAGCGTGGAGAACTACCTACAAGCATCTTTGTACCCTCAGCAGAAAGCTAGTTAGGAAAATTGGTTTGGCCTCCGAAATTGTTGTATTCATACTAAATAGGAAAAAAAAAACCCCACAACCCAAAACTTTTCTGTAAATTTGATGAGCTTTGCCTGATTTTCAGCCACAGTCAATTAAATCTATCCTGATCATTATCAGTATTTCCAGGGCTCAGTTGTATCTCAAAGCTTTTGAAACAAGATACTTGGAGATAGGATCATGCTCAGAAATGGTTCTTGTCGACTAGACTCCTGTTGAGTGATCTATCTCAAGCCCTCAGCTGGTCCCTCCAAGGGTGACATCCCTCTTGCTCTGTGTCCATATGGGACAGCAGGTCCCCGAGGCTGGCCCACGGGTATCACGCACAACTGCATCGCCAGCAGTATGGACAGGGATCAGTGTCACATCTCATCAGCTTGTTACTCTGCTCGTAGGGCTTGTGATCGTACCCTTGAAGCCAGACAACTACACTTTTCGTGTATTTTCCTTTTGCCAAAACGGAAATCAGCACTCTCATTTTGCCCTTTAAAGAAAGGGGGACTATTTACCAAGAAACGAATGAAGACCAGTGCCTGAGCTGGCCACAGAGTTACGCTTTATAAAAGCATAGCTACTTTGCTTAACAGCAGGAGCAACAGGCCTCCATGATCTCTTAGCATTGTCCTCTCTGATCATAGTGGGTTGGTAAACACAAAAAGAAGGTTTTAAAAAGTGATTACCTTAAGGTGGTGATGGAGACACAAACAAGAGTTTGAAAATTTGGCGTTTAGCTGTGGTAGTTACTATAAATAGATGAAATCTGAGTTAGAGAGGGGATGATATTTGCAAAATGTTGGAAAAAACAGTAAGTAGCATGATTTTGATTTCTTCAATTTTAACAGCATTTTCCTCTTCATTTGTTTTATACTTCTCATGACTACCAGATCCACTTGGAGCCGAGACATTTGAATGAGGTTTTGAATGATTGTTTTCTACTGTTCTAGTATCTCCACTCAGGTGACTAAATTAGAGCAGCACATCCTCACAGATGTGAATGGAAGAATTAAAAAAAAAGAAGTGGATAAGTAAGGAAAATTGCTGCTATATCACAAACACAAAAAAATACAACAGCATTGCTTAATGCCAGGTGTGAAAAAGATCACACATATGTTCAAGAGCTAATGAGAAAACTGAATCTTCAGAGGAGCATGGCATAATTCTGAACTGTATTTCTTACCAGGACTGGGTAAGCTGAATTGGTTTGTTCAGGGCAAAAACGTGAATGTGGGTGGTAAATGGACAGTTGAGAGTTGTGCTGTTCCCAGCAGTAAGCAGGGAGCCAGGTACGGTGCCTCCTGGCGCAGTTTGTTCAGGCAGCAGCGAGTTATTCCTTTAGCAAAACAACTGTGCCTTATTCCACAGCCCATAAGATCTCCTGGCCAGCGGGTTGGTGAAGGCAAAGCTGGCTCTGTGTGTTCCCTGTTCTGTGTTTCTAAGGGAGATAGTCTCAGTGGAGCATCTTGTTATATTCCCTTAACCAACAGTGTGCATTTGGAGATTATCCACCCTGGAACTGCACAAGGAGAGGACTTGCTAACTCCCTGCACCTGCGCATCCCCAAGCATATCTACATGAGCCATATAAAACAAGTCACAACGAGGACACAAATGCCTGCTCATGCTACAGTGGGCAGTATCTCATTCCCCAAAAGAAGGCACCGCCCCTCGCTTTCTATGGTGAGCACCGTGCAAAGCCTTTTAAGGTAGGGAAAGAAAAATTGTATTCCAACCGATCTTGCAACCAGTTTGTGCCCCATGTCTGAGACTGGACTGACTGTCCTACTCTTAGAAGTAGATACATTTTTATGCATTTTTTAATTATGCAGTCTTCTAAAAAATTTGCCTCCACTCTGATTTTTTGGCCTGTACAGAGAAATCTCCAAAGATCCAGATGTGATATGTTGTGTAGTCATAACAGTGTAATAAATAGTTAAATGTCTTTTTAGAAAATTGAGATAATGGTTTGATAGCTCTTCACCATGAAGAGTAATTTTACTTCCAACCAGATGATTCTCTCAATATTATACAAAACCAGATTTGTCTAATACAAATTAACCATTTAAATGAACTGACTCTTGAAACCTTGTAATTATTCTGAAAACAAAATTTCCATAAAGACCAGGGCTTGTTTACTAGTTTTGGAGTAAAAATTTTCTGATTCAGTCCCATATAAATAAATCATACATATGTCTGTGTCTGAAAACTAATGCTCAGTGGAAATACCTTTAGAAACCCATGCTGATGGCGGTATAAAGAATAGATGAAATGGTTCAGATTCCATTTAAATTGGGGGCTGGAAATATGTTTCTCAATCACAAATACATATGGAGCTGTCTGCCTTGGTGTGTTTTAGATAAATATAGTTTGTTTTGATTCTGAACAACAATACCATTTAGTGGGCATTTAGATTTGTGATAAAGAAGTATTATAGTGCAGCACATTTATTTTACTCCATGTCTACTTTCTTATTAAGTACCTCTCTACAGCAGTAGAATTAGAATCAAGCCACTGGTTTTGTTTTATTTGTTTTGTTTTGTTTGCTGCTTTGCTTGCTCACATGTAGTGTCCAGAAAACAGAGCAAGAGTGAGTAATTGCTGGACTCCCCCATCGAGGGCCGAGACCTACTGCTGTGCACATTTCACAGTCTGAAACGCTAATCCTCTTGGGCTTTCATGATTCACAGGCAGGAGCTCTGCCACATAAATCCCTCCCTGTGTCCATTCCCCATCAACTGGTAAGAGCTGTGCTCAGCTTTTCATAAGAGGACCTCTATTTTTTGTTAAGTACGGTGCGGAGTAGATGGAAATACAGATGTAAAACACCATCCTTGCAGCCCCTCCGCCTTGGGCGCTTTAGTAGTTAATGCAGAAAGTGCTGTAGTTTGGATTTAACAGCCCTCCAGATAAGTTTACTGACCCCTAAGATAACTATTTTCATCCTTTTGGGAAAAATATTGATTTGGTTATGTGTAGATTTCTGGTGCCCCTCATTGGACTTCAGTACAAGACTGCTCCCAGGCACTGAGATGCATCTTAGACTCTGACTTTTCCAGGGCAAGGAAGTGAAACTTGCCAAGTGCCATCACTTTATCTGTGGTACACACTCTGGTGAGAGTCCCACAGGTCCTGCGTTCAACTGCAGAGGGATGCTTTTAAGGAATAAACACTTGCACTCAAAATATAATGTGAAAAATATTGGATGAGGAAATTTGGTAAAATGTAAGTGACAATTATTACATGGGGTCGCTACAATCTGCAAAAATATTTGCCTAATATGATACTTCCCTCTATGGAAGACTCTGGTTTAAGTTATCTATAACAAAGTGTTGTTATGCTGCAATACAGACATCTACAAAGCTTGAAGATGTCCCCTGCTGAGGCTACAAGTTTTACTTTGTTCTTATTAGAGTATGACAAGTTGGAGCATGGCTGGTCAGCTGCCAGGGGTGGTTTACAGATCAGGTTAAACATGCCTGTGGTCCCATGGTAGGCTCAGATCCCAGCAGGTTTGCAGAGAAACTCAATCCTTTCTTCTGCTCAGGTAAAAAATATCACTTCTAAGCTGTTTATTTTTCCAGTTTGCAAGCGAACAAAGCTTTCCTAATTTGTATTGCAGCAGGAGGAATCTGCCCTCCATGTCCTGCTCCAAACTCTTTCTTCCATCACTTTATGGAATGGTTTGCCTTCTTTTCTCACAGATACGTATAACTAAGATCTAAGGCACTGTAAGATTAAATGGCAGTATGTGTATATTTTTTATTATTATTTTTATACACACACACACATACATAAATAAGTATCAAAACAACAGTAATAATATTACAGTTTTTAGTGCCATAGCAGCCAGATTACAACACTGGCCTCACACCCTTTCTCTCTTTCTAGATATATATATTTCCGTGTATGTATATGTATACTTCCAATGAGTGACGGTCTGTGCCCTGGTGAAATAAAGCAGGCAGTGAGGCTGTGGGAGGCATGTGTCAGGAAGAGGATAAACACCCTCATCTCTGCTTTACAGCCTCTGTGACCTCGCCTCCGGAAAAGAGGCATGTGGGGTCTTAAGCCTATCTCAATATATGAAGCCACACAAATATATCCCTAGCTTTTAAGGAGCTGTTTAAGCCTCACTGCAAATTTTATTCATGCTTGCTTAGATGATTAAGTGCTTTTGTAAATTGGATCCTAAATCGCTGGCCAAAGCTGCCTGTGAATTTAGGTTCAGGCCAGGTACAGGTTAACATCAGGCGTATGCATGTAGCCCTCCAACCACCCTTCCTCTCCATCCTAGTATTTCCCGTGACTTTAAATAGGTGAATGGTCAATAACTGCCCAACACTTGTTTACTTTGCATGACTGCATCCCTTGATGCAAGTATTGAATTGACATTTTTCACCACAATTGGAGGCTGTCCACTGAGACAGTTTATAGATTTCCTTCAATACGTTTGTGTTACGGTTTCATTATCAGCTGACAATTAGCACCTTCTTCACAATTAGATAGCAACAATATAGCTAGATGCTATTACAGAATTTCTTCAAGGGTGACAAAAATTATTTGTTAATAGGCTCTTCCTTCATCAGTCACCTGTTTCCTCTGGGCTGTTAGGGCCCCAAGGGCACAACAAGCCTTAACGGCCCTGACCAGCCTCACCTGGGGTCTCTTCCCATACCCTGCTCATGGGCCCAGGGGCTCTATGTAAGCTCAGCCCTGGTCCTTTAGCCCCTGCCCAAACCATGTTGGGGACAGCGCTGGTCTCTAGCTCAGCTATGCCTGTGCCTGGCCATGGACCCTCTTGACCCAAGCCCCAACTTGCAAACTGACTTCCTGGCTTGACCTTGGACCCGCCTTATCCCCATGCACTTCCCTTGTGATCTGGGCTCTTGGTTGGACCTGGTGACTATCTGGGTCTGCCCAGGGCACACAGTATTGAAAACTGATGAGCATATGTCACCTGCCACAAACAAAAATGTGGCTCATTTACCCAGTATGGACAAGGTGTGGGGGAAAGAGGGGTCTGGAGGAACAGGACCAGGTGACTAGGCAGAAGAAATCACCAGTGCCAGTGCTCCCAGCAGGTCCCCACCTGTTATGATGCTGGCCGGGAAGATCTGCCTACTGTCATTCCTGTGGAAATAGGTAATACCAGTTTGTTTCTCACTTTTTATGTCTATTCTGTAGTTTCAAGGTGCTAACTTTAGCACAGAAGTACCTCTACTGGGAACCATTTTTAAGTTTTTTTTTTTGACCACTTCAATTTCAAAATTGCCCCTCATCTTCAGATACTCATGAATACAGTCACACACTATATTCACTGCAGGGTGGTGCTATACCTTTCATTTTACCCCCCTGTGTTGTTAATAATGAAAGACATTAATGCTCAACATGGACTCTTATTAACCTCCAGCTCAGGGCTCACCCTGTGAAGTGCTGAGAGCCCCTGGAAGATAGTTAGCATCCCTGGCTGTCAGTGGCTCCAGAGAGAATCAATCACTGGTGATAGCTACTCATACTGCTTGAGGAGTACCAGTCCCTGCTAGGATTAGGCTCCTGGAGAATAACCAGTTCTTCAGCAGATAGAAAGAACAAGGAGGCTATTACAAATGACGGAAAGAAAATCTGTAAAATGCATCTGCAAATGTTCTTTGAAAACAAGCTTTTCTAGTTAATGATACATATGCAGTGTTCCAGCTGTATATTTCTATTTTTCCCTTGGCTATTCACAAAGTCTAAAAATAGCAGTTCACTATTCTGCAGCTATTTGGGGGAATTAGGCTTATAAATCCTGGACAGATGTACGTTATTTTGATAGGTGGAACCTTCAACTGCCAAATAGCTCTTTTTTTCCAACTAATTTTATCCTCTATGGATTTTTTTTTTTAAAGTTATGAAAGGAAGGTTTCATAGTAGTAACTAAGTCTGAGCTGAGTGTAGACAGACACCAAGCAAGATTTCTACTTATCACCCTGTTGTTTTTACAAAGTTTTTTCACTCTCACTTGTGTTATTGCTGCGCTGCCTTCTACAGCTACTCACGTAATTGAAGTTCCTCAAGAGATGCATTTTAAACCAGACACATTTAAATTAATAAGCAGATGGAGCTAGTAAGGTTGAATAGTCCCTACATGGATTTAAATTTCTTTTTTCTTCAACTTGCGTTGTACAAAGGCTGGGGACTGTGTCCCTTCCCCATTCTGTAGGCAGCACTAGGATCATGCCCTCCATGGGAGAGTTTAGGCTGGGAAGGTGTTTCATGAAACAAAAGCTCCCAAACTGCTTGTGTACAGAGCTGGGCTCTGCAGACCCCATATAGCTTTCTTAACATTGCTTCGCAGTGGCAATGAGTAGAAAGAAGTATCTCCCGTCAGATTTAATATTAGAAATTCTGGAAGTAAATTTAAACTAGTTGATTCAAGCATGACTTTAGTGATTCTCCAAGAGTGCAAAAGAATGAATAAGATCATGGTTATTAAAAAAAAAAAAAAAAAAAAAAGAAATGCTTCTGCTATCCCAGAAACATACTAAATAGAACTGCAAACAGACATATCCTTTCCCTCCGCCAAGTACTTTATGTACTGTGTATTCCCTGAGCAATATAATCAGAGTATTAAAGTGTTTTCTAAAATAATGTCAACAAGCAATATGGTTTTTAAAGGGTAATACACAGCCCAAGAGGGGGAAGGAAATTATAGTACCTTGTTTTAAAATTAAAGGTGAGCCAATCAACAGATATGAAAGCTATCTGTTTGCAGCTTTCATTATATTGTTAGCACTTAACAGAAAGAAACAGGAAGAAAGAGATAAGATAAATGCAGAGTATATTAGTGTTAAGGAAAATTGTGAGTGTGCTGGTGGAATGAAATCACTCAGTAGAAAAATATAAAACATTATTTGATATTCACATGAAAATATGATGCATTTCAAAGCACTGCATAAGATGGACCATTTGTAAGGAAATTTGAGGTCTCAGGAAATGTTGATTTTTCATTTAAAATCCAATATAGAGAACAAGTCAGTACATGAATTGGAGTAGAGTAGTAGAGATGTCGGTCACAGCCCACTGCAGTACGAAATAAAGTTAATGCGAGTTGTTCTGATTTTGGTGGATCCCAGATTTGGTCCTCTGTACTTAATGATGATAAGTCATGTTTTCTTATCACCCATAAAGCAACCTTCTCTGATTTGAGTGATAAAGGAGAGTTTGATTACTTTGTAGAGTCACAGAATGGCTGAGTAGATCATCTTGTCCAACCTCCCTGCTCAAGCAGGGCCACCTAGAACCAGTTTCCCAGGACCACATCCAGGTGGCTTTTGAATATCTCCAAGGAAATATTTCAAGATATTCCAGTTTGTGCTGTCCTTTTTGGAAACCTTTTGGGGTTTTTCCTTATTGTCCTTGTTTCCTTATATTTATGTTTCTTTATGCATTTGTGTGTATATATAAATGTGGCATACACACAAATATATAAGTGTACCTATGTATGAATCAGAGAGCTGCACAGAGGCACCTGGGTGGGTGGAAGGCACTGGGTGGACTGGGTGCTGCAAAGCTCCCTGAGAGCTAGCTGCTGAGGCTAGCAGATAAGCCACCTCTTTTGTATTGGCTCAATATAAAACAAGAAACAAAAAAACCTTACATAACTGCTTTTTTACAGATCATCTCCACATGTCATTTTAAATAAAGTGGTACAATAGGTTTCAATCCAGTTTATAACCCACTGCTGAAGGAGGGTGTTCTCACCTTCTTCCCAGACTGCTCCCACTAATGTGCTGGCCCCTTTCGTGTGTCAGGAGAAACATTCGTGCAGCTGCAGTGAGTTTGATCAATAATTAATCCAGCTTAAAAAACAAACAAACGAACAAACAAAAACCAAAAAGCAGTCCCACTCTCTTCATCACTCCACCCAGGATCAGTTCCCTGAACAATTGCATGAATATTGTACTGGACCAGGTAGCTAGGGAATGGGAAGTATAGCTACAAGAAAGGGTGAGACTATCTTCTTTCTGTGATGGTCTCATTATGATCTGATAATGGAACAAAATATCCATTTCTCAGAAAAATTTACAATTCTTAGACCACCTAGATGTATGTAGATGAGCAATTAAAAACCCACAAAAGATCCTGTATCACACAGAATACTTAAGTGGTATTTAAGAACTTAACACAGGTAAGTACTAAATTATACATCAAAGCAAGTCTTAATGCTTGTCTTATTTCTGATATCTGAAAGTTAGAATGTGTAAACACAGTACAGCAATATCCTTTCCTGCCTTCATGATCACAACAAGAAAGACAGCAGTATAGCTTATTCATCAATTCCTATTAACTGTATTCTGTCCTATGAACTATATTTTATCTTGTTTGTTATTGCTGATGCTGTGCATAGATTGAATTCTCAAACTAGAATGGCTGATGTCAGCTTCTGAATTCTTAGTCAAACATGTCTGTGAAGGCTTACATTTAACTACTTAAATATCAGGACAGGAATCTACTATTAAGCACTAACGTTTAGAAATGTTAACCCACCCTAACAAGCTGATGTTTGGACATGTCTAATAAACAGTGGGCAATATTCACTGTTTCCATCAGTTTTGTGGTAGTGTAATTTTCTAGCAATCAAGGCACTCTTAACAATCCCTCCTTTATTATACTGTGGGTTACAACTGAAGCAGTTAATATGAGTGATACCATAGGATTAATGATAAAAGCAGACTCTAGCGATGTTGTATTTGGCATCATAAGGACAAGCTGTACTCAGACAGGGCTAACCTGTACTGCTGGGAATGCAGTAGATCCATAGGATGGAGCTGCAACTATTCATAAATTGGCTGTCTGGATTTTTTTGTCCTTTGGCCTCAGTACCATTGGGTGAATACATACCAAACTGGACGAAAGGTTAGGATGTGTAGAACAAACAAACAAACCACCTACCCAGAAAAGTTACCACATGCTCAAGCCATCACACTTGGAATTTGGAGGTGAATCAAAACAAATACATAAGAAAAGATTAAAACCACAGGACAGACAGAAATAGGGCTTTTTAAAGCCTGTCCAATATTTTAGCATTCAATGAGTTGTTTGCTTGAAAACTCTGCCAAAGATATGTGAGCACAGAAGTGACCATTGTGTTTTTCTTTCAAAAGAAAAAATTTGGTGTCTGATTGTGCAGCTGAAGTAGGAAGGGAAAAAGAACCCACTTGTGAACTGTTTTGCTTGGCATTTTTCAGCTGTTCAGAGATGACAGTATCAAGGAAAACTGAATGCATAAGTACAAAAATGGGGAGGGTGGAGTATAGAAATACCATAGCAAGTATTTCACAGAAAGGTAGTGAAAGCATGGTACATGGAAGGAGCAATTCTGGCTATGGGGAGAGATGAGCACTCATTAAAGAACTTTGTGTTAACACATGTGAGTACTCCTGCAACACCCCAGTGAAGCTGTGGAGTGATTTGCCCACCAGTAAAAGAAGCAGCAGAACTACACTAATATTTAGAAGTTTGGTGGAAGCTGAGTGCCTAATTCCCTTTGCCAAGATGGGAAAGGTGACTCTATGACACAGCTGCTAGCAGAGCTGAGGCAGGTGGTGTAGCACTGACAGCGTGGACAACTTTTAGATGAGCTTTACAGCGTAGATTTCTCAGTCCGGTGAATAAGACATGCAAGCTACAAGCCCAAGAAGTACTACTCTGAAAGAGGCTGTGGACTTTTCTCCAAGTCAGGTAATTGCAGAAGACCTGAAAAAATGAACTATAAATGGGCAGTGACAAGTTCATGAGGTCATCAGGAACTCCAATAGTTGGAGTGTGGGGGGGGAGGGGAGGGAAGAACGGCAGAGAAACTTAAAGACAAGTACAAAGGCAAAGCCCCATCCCTGAAAACAGCTGAGGCAACAAGGAACGTTTGTAAATAGACCCTCCAATAATATAGAAAAGCGGCACAGAGCTGCCAGGGAGCTAGGCATGTGTTCTCCCAGAACGGGATATAATCTTATCTGAATTACTAAGTTACAGGGGCATAGTCAGAAAAGGGAAGAAAAGAAAAAAAAAAGAAAGAAAAAAAGAAAAAAAAAAGAAAAAAGGGGGAAAAAAAGGGGGAAAAAGGAAAAAAAAAACAGAAAAAAGAAAGAAAGAAAGAAAAAAAGACTTTATTAAACTGCCCACTATGACTTGTAAATGGATAAAGATGACTGTCTGCACTGGTAAAAAAGGTACCAGACCTTGTATGTACTTCCAATAAGAAGTGTTATGTGATCCCAATTGTCCCCCGGGTCAGATCCACCCATCCCTGTCAATTTTGCACTCTGACTGTTCTTTCAGCATTGCTGGCTTTTTCATTATGTTGTGTTTAGCTCTTTTTCCACCTCCATGTGTTAACTTTTGAACTTATTTTGAACGGCAACACTTTCTCAGGAGAACAGGCTCCTGTTGCCAGTATGTGCTAGATCTGCTCCACACCAGCAGCTTGTTCGTTTTTCCATATAGCCACTCCACATCTTTATTCCTTCAGAGGTCTTGGAGGAAGGTTGTTCGATGGAGCTGGAAAAAGATTGCGTAGTTGCATTTTTCCCTCTGAACTGTTCCTCCTTTCAAGTTGCTTCTTTTCCACTAGGTGCCACTGAAGGCTAGGGGAGCAAATAAACTTTAAGAAGAGCATCTGCCTTGCTTGAAATCCAGAGCTCCTGGGTTTCCTGGTAACTTGGGAGTGGGGTTTTAAAGTGACCTAAAGCTTGTGGAAGTTGGATTCCTAATTATAGCCTGAACTCGAAGGTTGAAGGTTGTACCTTTCTGTACTAATGCCTGGAAGATGTAGTCTTTGGAAGCACATAATAAATGCATCAAAAGCCCATATGGGAATTTGGCAATGGCATCACTGTGGCTATCCCTTTGTATGACTGTGGGGATTGCTGCTCAGGCCCTGACCAGCTGGGCATGGCTCACAGTTGCCTGGAGATGGCTTACAGTAGCTTAGGATCAGCTTAGGGGCACTAGAAGGGATAAAGCTGCTTCTGCCTCCTCCTGATCCTGATCCAGCACTGGCTATAAGAGCCATGCCTGGGACATATTAAGCTATCTGCAGTTGTCTTGCACTGCAGTTGTCTTGCATCTGCAGTGATCAGGAACATTTGCTGGAAATTTTAATATCAATGCATAATTTTTTAAGACGTTACTGATGACAAATGGAAAAGTTTATGGAGTTTTACATGAGGAGGGAAATTAAAGTGTTAAAAAAATCTATTTTAAAATTATAACAGTATAAAAATACTGGCATTGATTCAGATTTCCTTTAAAAGAGGCTTTTTTTTTCAAGTCTGACAGCTACAGGAAGGCTCAGCAAAATTTTCTTTCAAATTCCCTCACTTCTTTTAAAGAAAATTCTACTACATTCATAGTTCTCAAAAGCAAGCTTTATTCCAATCTGAAGTCATGCAGTAGGAAGGATATAGGTATGTAAAACCAGTATATAATCTAAAGTTTGTCGTAACATAATTATTAAGAAATTCCTTCCAAAAAGAAGACCGCTTTGCTTGTAAATGTGAGAAGAGTAAAAGAAGTTACCTACATTTTCTCACTTGCCTAGTTTATGCTATGTGTGGTTCTCTATGGGTGAGTAGATACACTCACTAGGTAACAGGCAGAATGAGCCAAAGAAATACAAGAGTTTAGCAGCATCATTCCCCACCTTCCCATCATCCACTAGTTATGAAGTGACCAGCCAAGCCCAGTCACCTGTTTCAAATCCTCTTTGGAAGTGGAGTCTGGGTACGGAGGTATTCATAATGATTTGTCCAAAGTGGCTCTGTCCACTCTGCTTGAGATCAGACTGCCTTAGGAAAGCCTGGCAATGGAAGTAATTACTCTTCTGCAAACTTAAGGTCTCCTCTGTGTGTTTTACTTCAGTAGATGTGTTATTGCCCTGTAAAGAGTGGTCATGCAACATTCATGGAGGTGTTGCTCCAAATACAACTTCATTGGCAATTTCAAAATTTTAAGGAAAGGTTAAAAGGGGGAAGAAAGCCATGCAGTCCCAGGATGTTTCAGTGGATATAATGCTGGAAAAGGGATTATGGCACTTGGTTTCCATTCTTGCCCTGTTGAATTACCTTTGACAAATCACTATGCCTCTCTGTTTCTTAGATTCTCTCTGTATGATGTAATGCTGATAATTTTTTTTTCTACCTTTGCTCAGTGTTTTATGATACACAGGTGAAAAGTGCTCTCTGACAACTATAACATTCAATGTTGTCACAGTCATGCTAATCTAAGGAGAAAGTCTGAGATTTGCTTAAGAGTTTGTGTATCTAAGAACTTGCTCATTTTATCCAGCTACTGGCCTGGTTAAAAAAAAAAAAGAATCCCACAGATACCAGAAAATGTTGCCTTTCTCGTGATAATTTAAAAAAAAAAAAAAAAAAAGTGCAACAATTTCAATGCTAGAATTGTTTGTATGTTCACCTTGCAGCACCACAAATTATTTTCCCTTTCCTCTCACCAGGTTCCTCAGTAGTCTCCATGCATGGACTGTTCCTTACAGCTGCCTCCATTTCCCCATGTCCCTTAACATATTAACATTATTCCCAGTGAACTTAATATGTTCACTGAACAGAGTGCCAAGTGCTATATCCTACCAGCTTGCTGAATACCATCTCTGTTGACAGGTGGGTTCTCAGTGGTGTAAGAATTACAGTGGGACAAACAGGAACCAAAGTTTCTCAGATATGGTACCTCAGTTCCCTGCATATGTGTAGCAGCATTTCCTACACACTTTTTTAATGTGCTGTTACTTCATATTCAAAGTTGGAAAAATCAGCACAAGACCCAGCGGTGGACTGTATCATTTGCAATAGATCAGCGTTTGGATGAAACAAGGATGTATAGATTTATTTTGTCTGACACCATACCCAACAGCTTGTCCTGACAGTCTCTGCAAGCTGTCAGCACTTCTCATCCATCAACCTAAACAGTATTCTGCTCCAACAGTGTTATTATCTGTCTTACCTTCCTTTCTGTTGCACCTGGCAGAGAAATGATGCTTTTTGATGGATTTTCACTTAGGTCTATTGTTTTTCTTCCCCTACCTTTTAAATATATATCCTGTGGAGTGCAAACTTGAAAGGATTTCAGAGCAAATTTTACTAGCAGGGATAAACAGAATTCTTCAACATTTATTCTCTTCAAACATTACTAGTTTTGTGCTTGGTATCAGTGTCTCTGTGTTGATGCAGTTTATCTGTGAACAAGTATACAGTGTGGAACAAATTCAGAGTTTCTTGGTTAGTCCATGTTGAGCTTTTTTGCAGACAGTATCCTACTGGAGTTAAAAGGAGTTGCGCAGAGCTGTGTTCAGATATTCTGTATAGTCATAGAGACCTCATTTGACTTGCAACAGGGTAGAGGAAAAGTCCTCAACTATGTTGTTAGTACCAAAATGGACTTGCTTTCTACTCTGGTAGCAGTGGGATCCTCTACCTGTGTCTGTCCTCTAAACAGGACAGTGAGACCAGAGCAGTGGTCCCTGAATGTAGGTAAGAGACTTTCCATGCACGGGAACTGAAGATAACAAACTGAGGCTCCTTTCAAACACCTCCTTGTAAGCAGGGAATAGGCAGCATGCTGAGGCTAGGCTAGCAAGAGACACATGTCAACAGAGCTGGTGTTGTGGAGAATTTACACAGTTCTAGAAATCTGTGAGCGACTGCCCTGTCACAGACATGATCCACAGAGGGTCTGTACTGGGCACCGCAGGGAAGACAGTAAATTGCTCAGCACACTGACATCTTTGTGCTGTGTTTGTTCTAATCCTACCCCAGGACTCACAGCCCTAACAGGCAAATCCATAGACCTTGGGTACTACGGCTCCTCGACAGGGCTGGGAGTGGCTACATGCCCATGCTGCAGCCCAAGACAGTCTCTCACCGTAAGTCCCTCTTACCCATTGTTGGCTGCGTTTGGTATCAGGACCCAAAGCGGCTTTTACTTTTTTTGAGATAGGTTGTAAGAAGTAAGATTCCCCCCAGAGATCTCTATTTATTTAACTTCAGCTTCCGCCTTTGCAAGAAAGCGGTGGGAATCATTTGTTTTCTCTATAAACACAAGCTGGAGCACATCTACTGTAGCCGAGATTTCTGGGGGTTTCTGGATCAGTTTTTTCCCCTTTCATTGATGTCCAAACAGACTGCAAGGACAGAGCCAGGATGCAGTGATAGCTTCAGTATTTTGTAAGGCCACTTGACACTGCTTGCGCTGTTGCTTCCAGAGGGCTACAAAGGTCTCCCTGCAGCAATCCAGTGACTTCCAAGAAAAAAGTGGAAATAGGCTCTTTTATCTATTCAGGTCACTAGGAGCTACCATACATCCCTTTAATGTTTAATCAATGATCTCTATTGCTTTGTGATATATAAAGCAAAAAGGAAATATTGGAATTGATTGGATGAAGCATTCAGTTGAAACTGAAAGCTGCTTACTGAGGAGACTTGCCAAATAATAAAGCTGATTTTCAGAAGACCAAACGTACAGTCTTTTTTTGCTGGTAATTTAAAATTAATGGTTTTATCAGTATTTACAATTTCTAATCTTATGGGTGTGTGAGAAGATGGCAGCTAGCATAAATACATGCAGAGATGAGATTAAATATTGATTGCTGACATGACTATGGAAGTTGCCTAAACCAGGTTCTCTGTAGATCGCCGCTGATTACCTACTGGTACTCCTTAAATTCCCAACCAAACTTGCTATAATAAGAGCACAAGCTACTAGTGGATGAGTTGCACCTTCATACGTACAAAGATCAGAGTCTTGATGTTTGTATAAGGAAGTGGGAGAGGAAAAGTTTCTTTTACTCCCTTTATGTGAGCTTCACCCTGATCAGGCAATGCGGCAACTTCATTTTTCTCGCAAAGCATCAGCACTCTTCATTACCAGCCCTATGAAAGCTGCATCTTGGAAGCAGCCAAAACAGCTGACTCAGTACCTGAATGAATGAAAGCAGCACTGGGCTATAGGCATGTGTGCCTCATCATGTTCGGAGCTTGTGGAAAGCCAGAAACTGAATTATGACATCAGATTTTCTTGGAGTCCTCCATCTGATATCAGGCGGCACAGTCATGTTCTATTTATTACTCAAAGCCTATGGCAATTTCACATTCAGACCCTAAAGTGATGTGCTGGTTTTGGCCAGGATAGAGTTAATTTTCTTCGTAGTAGCTAGTATGGGGCTGTGTTTTGGATTTGTGCTGCAAACAGTGTTGATAACTCAGGGATGTTCTAGTCACTGCTGAGCAGTGCTTACACAGCATCAAGGCCTTTTCTGCTCCTCACCCCACCCCACCAGCGAGGAGGCTGGGGGTGCACAAGGAGCTGGGAGGGGACACAGCTGGGACAGCTGACCCCAACTGACCAAAGGGATATTCCACACCATGTGATGTCATGCTCAGCATATAAAGCTGGGGGAAGAAGGAAGGGGGGATGTTAGGAGTGATGGTGTTTATCTTTCCAAGTAACTGTTACGCGTGGTGGAGCCCTGGTGTCCTGGGGATGGTTGAACACCTGCCTGCTGATGGGAAGTAGGGAATTAATTCCTTGTTTTGCTTTGCTTGTGTGTGCGGCTTTTATTTTATCTATTAAACTGTCTTTGTCTTTATCTCAGCCCACAAGTTTTCTCACTTTTACCTTTCTGATTCTCTCCTCCATCCCACTGCGGGGGAGTGAGGGAGTGGCTGTGTGGTGCTTAGTTGCTGGCTGGGGTTAAACCATGATAAGTGGTAGTTTTAGGACCTGCTTTTTTTTTTATTCCAGATGGAAAGATAATAGAATCTGGAGAAATGGATCAACGGGGACATGCAAGCAAAAGAGTTAATAGCATTAATCAGAAAGACAACAAACTCAATAATAATTCCTGCAAAAAACTATTCTTAAATCCCAGCAGCTAATTGTATGTTGTTAGCATAAACTGCTTGCCAACTTCTAGTTATGACTAATTCTGAGAGGCTCACCTTTATTGCAACTGTGTTTAAATGATTTTTTTTTTAATAGTTTAAACACTGCAGTTAAAGAATCTTAATTTGAACTGAAAGTATTTTAACCTACTGCCTTCCCATCTCTGACTGTCATAATTAAAAGAAGAGCCAGCGTATAACAACTATAAGAAAGCCAGTTATATTGAAAATCGCCTGTGATACAGTAATGACTTGGAAGTGGGTGGCGATAAAAATGCATGATGCATTCAGAAAGGTTTATGGTTACAATTATGTACTTCTTTGAGTCTCTAATCCACCATGGTTTGCTTTATAGCCAGCATGTAGTCTAGGAAGGACAGCAAATGAAAAACACTGGCATGCAAGAAGTTGATAATGGAATATATCTGCAAAATTGGAGCTGTTTCAGCCTGCTGGCTGCACATCAAACACTGTCAGCAAAATGATATTTGTTAAATAAAAAAGGAAACAGACAGCCAAGTCAGAGGTGACAGTTAATCTGTGGGACCTTTCAGTTATCTAAGGCAAGGGAAAGTAGGTCATCTGCAGACAAGTCAATGGATGATAAAAAAATAAATTTGGTACTGATAGCCCAACATCAAAATGAAGATGGGCAGGTCTTCAGTGGATAAATACCTTCCTTTCTTGGATGATGTAACACTTAGCCATGCTGACATTTAAATTTTCTTCATTATGCTTCTGAGGACAAAATTCAAAAAACTCACTAGTGATTTGAGGCCCTTATTTTTCCAACTGTTGAACAAAAAGAGGACAGAGTTTTGAAGGGCAGAATTAAAATGAGGTGCCTCTAAAGCATTTCCATTTGGGTCACTCAAAATTCAGTATCCCCACACTACTAGCCAGTTTTGACAAATTGGTGTGCTCTCAAAGCCTGTTGTTTCAGGTTGCCTACCGATTCTGGAGGACACCGTCCTGCCAGCTACGTGCAGTACATACTGTGAAGTTTATGTTCTACCCTGTCAATAGCAAAGTTTGGCTATCCTTGCATTTCATTTTTTTCCAAAGGAATGTGAAGTTCTGGTTCACATCTGAAATCTGCATCTTAAGACAAACAAACAAACACATAAATAAATAAATAAGATATTTTCAGCTTGTTTTGGTGCCAAGAGGCAGTACTTTTCAGTACAGTGGCCATAAATATGTAAATGCTTATTATTAGCTAAATTCATGCTTGTTTGTTTTTCTACAGATTTAAAACAAGATTTGCAAACCCTGAATCATCTCTGTATTCTTTTTTTTTATAAACATTCTCTAACAGAGTGGCTAATCCATGTCATTAATGATTTCTCTGTTTTGGGATTACATGTATGTTACAAATCAGTTACAGTATGCAGGATGTGAAAATCTCCTTTCTGAGGAAGAGGAGGACACATAGCTGCTGTAGTCTCCCAGTATCCCTAACAGAGAAAAGAAATGTTGCAGTAAATAAATGACCCTTCTTTCAGTGGCATTTCGTAGTTAAGATCATTGTTAAGACATGTCGAGATTTGACATTACTGGGATGTGAGGTTTTGTCTTTACACAGGTTCTTTCTATCTGCATGAAAAGATTGATTCATGGCTTATTATAAGAAAATCTGTCCTGGCGACACCAAGCATCATGTCCAATCCGGAGCTTGGAGAACGCCAGACACAAGAAATGTGCACACTTGCACTTGTTAGCATGTACCCGCACCCACGGATAGCTCCATAGATTGCCACGGTGTGAGAACGCTCTGCGAGAACCTGCTTGTCCTTGTTGCTCACATCACTGAAGGGAAGATACAGGTTTAGTACACCTGCAGGCTTAGAAAACAACACCCTATCTGTAAGTCTTGTGAAGGTCGCGAAATCCCCCAAACCGCTTAGGGTAATATGTCTAGTGAACCCTCACATGCTACTCGCAGTATGACACCGATTTGAAGGTATGGAAGTTTGGGAAAGATAAGACTACAGGAGTGAAAATAGAACACATGGCATTTCATCTTGTTACTTTTTCTTTCAGTAGCGATTTTATTGATTAACTTTTCTTCACTTTGATTATTTACTGAGCATGAAAAAGCAATAAAAAGACTCTGTTCAAACTTTGTTTGATACCTCCCCTCTGATAGATGGTGAAGGTGGCACTAATGTGAGGACAACTTTTGTAGATAATTGAAGATCGAGGACAGAAAGGTATGGAGAAATAGCCTCCCTTTATTTGTTTGTTTTGCTTTATGATTCTTATTTTTAACTCTGAACCTTCTTATTTCAGTGCACATTTTTGTTAAACTTGGTGACATGGATTTACAAGTGAAGATTATTTTTCAGCTTGTATCTAACATCAGAGGATGTTCTGAGAAATCCTATTATGGTTTTCAGCTTAAGATTTGTTTACCACATACATATATATAGATACAGTTCTGGGCCCAAATCAGGGGCAGCATAACGTCTATTTGTGATTAATCTTTGCTAATAATCCCTCCCTCTCCAATGGAAATTGCTTTTGGATCTATCTTCATGATTTGACTTGTCACTGCTGTTGCCATCTCTTCCTTGATCACCAGAATAGAGAATATTGCAAGTTCAGTTCTAGGAAAAAGTTCTTTCTGCCTTAATTTCTTATCCACCTGACTGTCAGAGGGACAGCTTCTGGATTCTCCTTACAGGCACAGGACACGGATGACTGTAGAGAAGAAAGGGAAGAGCCTTTTGTGGCTAATTCAGTTTCGTGCTGTGTGCTGTCTGGTTACATTCCTAAATAGCCAATGAAGGTTTCTGGTGTGATGGTGTCCTGGTCTTTCCTCCCAGTGCTGGCTCCAGTATGCTGGAGAGGCAGTGGAAAGCAAGGAAGTTATCACTAAAGCAATCCTTACTTAGCCAGCATCTGGGACAAAGAAATTCTCTGCTATACATATCCATCAACTCCAAGATCTTTTGTTTCCCTGAAGTCCAGGACAAGCTGTGTTAAATGGTGCCCATATTCTTTACAGTGATAAAGGTTTTATAACCTGGATAGGCTCTGCTGAGACTTCTGGCTGGTCAGACTCTTGTGCCACATGGAAATACATTACTTGTCCTTTTTGATTCCATTGATTTGGGCCTCTGACATGTTCTCTGGAATGTGTCTTTGGAGTCAATGACAGGGGCTGCTTTGCTTTTCAGATACTGCATTTAGATCAAAAGCAAAAGCGTGCCCAGGAAAGACTTATTGACTCCCCTTGGTTTTCCCCTTGCAAGTTAGGTTATTTGGGCTCCTTGGAGAAGAAGATGAGATTATACAGAGTTTGTAATGTTTGCATGCAACAAAAAAGGAAGGTATATGATTATTAACCAGGTGTTAACATTGCCCTTGCAGTACTAGGGTATATACACATATACCAATACATATATGGACATTAATATTTTGAGAATGTTTAGACTACTCTTTCTAGCCATGGCAACAGTGATGGATTGCTACCAATTTCTCTGGATTAGGATGATGCCTTTATGACAAACATGTATCATGGTCTTAAACCACTACCTACTGCAACACACAGGAACATAATATATGAACAATGGAAATTTGGTTTCACTCTGTACCTTTGAAGTGCTTTTGGAAATCACAGAAGCAGGATATCTATATTTCCAGGATCCAGACTTTTGGAACATGTCTAAGTGGAAAAGGATTTCTATAAAGCTAACTTTTGGGTTAGGAAGTTTATAAAAATATGTAGTATATAATAATATATGTTTGCAGTGCATACCGCATTTTTATCTGGACTTGTTTTCAGCTGTATAAAATAGAGTGATACCTCTAAATTTTATTGGGTTTATTGCTTTTTTTCTTCCTAGATAATTTAAATGCTGATATCTAACCAACAGGAACATGTCTGTCACATATTATTTTAAAGAACAGCAATGATATTTCTAATCAGACAGGGTTTTACCATAGACTGGCTTTTTATTAGTAGATGTTTTTTCTTTTTTTATTTTTATTTCAAGAAGATCAAACCTGCATTCTGATGGAACTTTGATTCTATTATAGATTATTCTCTGAGGCCATTTAAATAAATGATCAGAAAATTATATTGCAGGACCAAAATTTTAAAAGTATCAACTCAGAATGACACATACTCCAATTTTCTAGTGTATCATAAATAAATAAAGATAATGGGGAAAAAGAAAAGAAAATAAAATGGCTACATCTTGAGTTGACTGCTTGGAGTATAAAATAATACCCCTATTAGCAGCATTTATCCTCATTACTTTTAATAGCCCTAAATAAATAGATAAAGAAAGAAAATTTCCAAATTGCTTTTCATCATGAGACCATCAGTAGCAGCCAAGTTGTGACATCGCCATTGAAAATATCATTTACAAGGCTGGACTGATTAAAACGATGGAACTGAAAAGTACAGAGGTCACCAGCTTAAAAACAGTGTGAGGTGAATGAAATATGTGACCTGCCTGTGAACCTTAGATGCTTCAATATGTTTGAAAGTCCCATGGAGGCTGATATGATTTGATGGATTGCGTTGGAAGAACTCTTGGGACCAGAAGGTAGAAGTTAGGCTTGTTATGTCTCATGGAGCACATTCTCTTGGAATCCATTTCCAAACATGTGTGTGGCAAGAAAGTAATCAGGAGCACTCAACACAGCTTTACCAAGGGCAGATCCTCCTTGACCGAGTATGATGAAATGACCAGCTCTGAGGGTGAAGAGAGTGTGGTGGGTGTAGTGGTTCTCTGATGAGCACTTGCTCATCATTATGGATCTAGATGGGACGTCATCGCTCCCTGAAGTTGTGACATTTCCAAGAAATCTGAATCTTAATTCTGAGAAATGAGTAGCTAAGTGCTTAACTCACCCTCTTCCAAAACCTCCAGAGCCTTCCTTTATGTCCATCTGAGGTCACCAAAACCCAGCAGTAACTGGGCCACTTACATCATAAATGCACTCATTAAAAAGCACAAGTGGTGTTGGCTTTCCTGTGGTGTTTAAATATAACCATAGTAAGTTCTAATGAAAAAACAAGAGCACATACAGCATTGCTGTAAAATCCAGACTCTTCTAGTTTCCAAAGCAAATCACCGAGTCTGCAGATTGTATTGCCGGTTAAGCCTTACTGGAATTTTTTTTTCTGGCTACTTTCCATGGTAGTTCTCCTGTTTTTTGAACGTACTTTTGCTACTTCCTCCCTGGCCACTTCGACTGGACATTAGCTAAAACTGACTAAACCAGATTTGGCTGGTAAATCTGTTCTAAGCCGCTTGCACTGAATGCTAATGCACAATTGACAGTATTCATTACTCCCTGAATTAAGTTACTATATTTGGCATTACTCTGAA
This sequence comes from Pelecanoides urinatrix, assembly GCA_013400755.1. Classification (NCBI taxonomy): domain Eukaryota; kingdom Metazoa; phylum Chordata; class Aves; order Procellariiformes; family Procellariidae; genus Pelecanoides; species Pelecanoides urinatrix. The sequence continues at coordinate 80,431 of VZTQ01014103.1, forward strand.
ATTCTACCGGGAATCCTGGAGCCTACCTCAATTTTGATGAGATTAGAGAAACATGGGGCCTGGTTTGTGAACTTACATAAGCATGCAGACTATCTAGCCCTACTTAGTGCTTTTTACTGGAAACTTTGGGCACTTTGCCTCTCTTTAGACATTAGACAGCAAACTGGCTCTTCCAGAATATCTGCATATAAGGATTTGAAAAGGAATCCCTTAGTCAGCTTTTATCTTTCTGAGATATCTTAGGCATTGCTACGGTCCTCTACAAAACCATTTAATGATTTTGAAAACTCTTTCAAGGACAAACACAAAGCATTGTAAATATTCCTGCAAGGCAACACTTATGTATTCCAACTACCAATACAGAAACTTTAAAAGATCTTGATTTAGGGAAACACAAAAATCAGAGTTAGATTCCATGCTCCTCAAAGGCAATGGAAAGAGTCCCATTTGCTTGAACGAGGTTTGGAGCAGGCCAGGATAAACACTGAATAAACAAGCTTGTTCCAGGCCCTCCACCCTAATAGCTGAAATTCTCAGGAAGGACAAGAACTTTTTGTTCTTTCAAATCACACTTACACAGAATCTGCTTTTCTTACAATAAAAATTCCATCAATTTTTCACTCAGCCATTCTATTTTATTCCTGCATCAAGCAGATTTTGTGTGTGTTTGTGTGTGTATATGTCTCAGGTCTGCCAGTTCAGATTGCCTGACAAGGAACAGTTTCAGAGCCTGGATATTAAAGCCCAGTTCTTTTTATTATTTCTTCTATCACAAAACATAAGGTCTGTTCAATTTCACATGTCGGCCAGCAGTGCTACAAGTCTGACACTGCTATCACACACAGCAGAAGGCACCTACCATGCTGCTTGATGGATCTTTGAAGCTCAGGTGTGCTGTGCCACACCTGCTTGTCAAATTGGCTTGCTAGTTGTGAGCATAAAAATGCTTTTTAGACTTATGTTGCAGGGGAATAAGCATCCCCCTCTGTTCCTGCAGACAGCTATAGAAGGATAATGCAAAATAGCTGATTGTTTCAGTTCTCCAGTTGATTGTTTGACAACGCCTTGCAGAGAAGTTGCTATTCCCTCTGCACGATGGGTTCAAGACCCTCCCTACCTTGCCACAGGCCAGGGGGATCTGGAAATGAACACTGCATGTGTGTGGACCTCGTGCTAGTCTCAGCAGAGAGGCTGTCTCTCATTGGGATATGGTTCAGTATCATAAGTATCTTTGGGTTTATGTAGTGTATGAGCCTGGGCTGTTTCTAAGGCATGTCCTGCTGGACTGAAGGAGGTAAAATGCGTATCTCAGCAGGCTATTCCTCAAGGCACTAGGCAAGAGAAGTGGCAGCATGGCTCAGATCTTTCCTCCTTCATGCCTTAATCTTACCTGAAAAAAACCCTGTTTAATTATAGTGTATTGAGGAACTGGCCAGATATTTTGTTCCCTACACCAGTGAAGCTGATGGGATGAAAAAGGATCATGCATCTTTGGGTAAAAGGTAGCACAAATGAACAGAGGACTCTTAAATGGAGTTACAAGGGAAACATGAATACAGGGACTACTCAGTGTTTTGTCTTAACAGCTGGGGAAGAACTACTGAGAGTTGTGTCTTCCCTAGGCAATGACTGTATTCGTATTATTTGCAACTAAGTGCACAAGAAAGGGTTTTACCTATTCTGCTCTTCAGCAGGCCATATTTTTAGGTCTTCTTTATTCTTTTTGTACTTTTCATTTCTTTGAGGACAACCCTTAACTGTTAATAAACTCACAGACTCCTCTGAAGTTAGAAAGCATGATCAGTATTTCACAGATTGAAACTGGAAGCAGGGGTTAGAATAGGACCTTTCCACCTTGTCATAAATTAAAGCAGTGGCAAAGGCCCTGGTATTCTTTGTTTTAAGGTTACTGTCTCATAAGCTGAACCAGCTTTCATATCCAGTAAACTATCCAACTTAAGCTGATAGCTTTTAATATAGACAATGACCACAGTCTCTGTTTGACTTACTACATAGAGCCATGAGATGGACCTAAACTACAACAAAAAAATCATCTGAACTTTGAGTACCTGGCTGGATCAGAAAGGAAGCACAGCATGGTCCAGCCAGGTTCCCTACCAGAGAACTAGGACACCAGGGCATGCTGTAGCCTAATTTCTGGGTCATCTAGATATAGCTGTTGTCTTGTGCCTTGAGAAGAGACAGATCTCAGCCAAATTGCTAAGTTTGAACTTTGTGCTGGGTAAAAATGTTACATTCCAAACTTCTTTTGCAGCTGTTTTACTCTTTGTAGAGATTGGGCTATACTGTTGAACCAAAACCCCTTGAGTGTTATAGTTCTCAAAGTACTCTTTTCAGGGGCTATGTTAGAAACATCAGAAGCTTTTGGTTTGAAACGAATCAATAGTAACCTGAGCTAGGGTTAGGAAAAAGAGGAAAGGGTTTTTGGTGGTGGTGGTTTGTTGTTTTTTTTTTTCTTTGTTTCCTGGGGGTAAAATGTCTTAAACAAAAGACTCTGAGACATTTCATTAGAAGAACAGAAATTGTCCCTCCTTGAAGGATAACTGTTTCATGGGAAGTGTGCTCTGTTTTGTTCTAGGGGCTCTTCTGTATATAAGTGTGGTCAGAGCTTGTATCTCTATAGTTAGTGCTCCTGTTAAAATTGCCTACCTTTGCATTCATAATACCCTGCAAAATTACTTCATTTCAAATGTACTTTGGGAAAACTCTGCATTTTGTAAGAAATTGGGTTTCTAGCTAGGTGCTAAAACTGATGGATATCATTGCCTACCTCCCTGTGAAGAGATTCCTTGAGAAAGGAAAACACTTGTGTCTGACACAGCATTGCAATGTTTGCAACTAGCTGTGTGTTTGCAACTAGTGCTCTCTCTTAAACCTCTGACTTCTGTGAGATTGCTATTGCCATTATCTAATGTTCTCAGATTGCTGATTGATAATTCATTTCCACATTTTCTTTTCATCTTGCAGTCATTCAATTTTAGTGCTTTCATTTGTCACAAGAGGAAAATTCCAGACATGGAAAATTTCTCTTTCCCCAAGGTACACCAGTGAGGCATCAGATGTTTCTGTTGAATTTCAACTCTCGTTACTCTAGCATGCAGGCATGTTAAAGGCTCTAGTAAAAGCAAGCATGCAAACAAATCTGAAGTTATTTGAGTAGAGCTTTCTTCCATGAAGCAATTGAACTGGGTATGAAAACCTTTCACTTAGAGAAATATATTTCTTGTAGTCCTTTGAATCTTTATCACGTTTCAGCAAAGAACATTTCCATAAGCATTTTATCATTTGGGAGTGTGTGGGGGACAATATCTCCTGTTAACTTCAAGACAGCATAACTTAATGTCAGGGTCACCTAGGGGCACTTGACAGTTATTACTACTGTTAGAGTAGACCCTCAGTAGCCCACAAAGAGCCAATATAACACCCTAACTGCTTTAATAGAGGCAGAAGCAATTAAATACTCCTAGCATATGAATAAGTTTTATCATCTTTTCAGATATTAACTTATTTCTTTTCATGCCATATGTTTGGGGGTCAGAGGGGGAATCCAAAGTGACCAGAGGTTGAAAAGACCCTGCCAATTTTATGAAGTGATCAATGGCTGAAATGAAAGCATTGTCTTACTCATCACAGCCTGTTCTCTTTGATTAAAATGATAAAGTGAACTATCTTGCACTGCTGAAAATAAAAAGACATAACTGGGAGGATGTTTCAGGCTGTGCTACCCCTAGACACATCTGCCCTGAGGATGAGCAGCTGTCGAACAGTGCAATGTGCTGCTACGTTTGCTCATTTGTATCTCAAATAAGCCTCTGGGTTGTGACTGGTTATGCTGTACGTAGCAGCAACAAATCTCATGCTGTGGGTTCATATAGTAACAAAAGACTTTATTATTCCTCACTGGGATAATGAATCTATGCTTTTTTTAAAAATGTTTTTCCTCTTAGACCCCTTGCTTTTCCTAATGATGGGGATCAGTAGAAATGAAAACCTGTGCCAGTCACTTATACAAATTCCCCCTCAACAGTCGGAGTTCTGAGTATGTAGTGTGTCCCTAAATGGATGTTTTTTGATAACCATCTTTGTCCTGATAGCTATCTGTAGCTGTAGAGTTCCCTTGCTGTACCCTGGAGGCATATGCTATTGGTCAATATGGGTCTTAAGTTCTGTACCTTTTGCAGGTTCTCTATCTGTCAGTGCTTCGTCTTTGAATGGCAGTGTCTGCCCGAGGGGTTTTACCTGTGTGCATCAATATCTGATCTCTCTTAAGAACGTGTATTTTCTGTACAGCTGTGTCTACAAGACTTGCCTATCAAGTGAGACATTTTTCTTCCAAAAGTCTCTCTAGCAGTTTTCTAATATGAACAGGCCCTTCCTCTGCCAGTGGCATGCGCCATTTGCCTGGTGAGTCTTTTCCACTTCTGGAGAGCTGACTCTTTATATGTTAGAAGGACACATTTTGTGTACACTTTGTGTAGTACTTAGAGGCAGCTTCCAATCACAAAATGAAATCCAGTGAGAATCAGCATGGGAAGATGCACTATCCTTTAAATCAAAGTGAAGAACTGATGATCAAGGATTCCTAAGTTAACTGAGATCATATACTTCTTAGCAGAAAAGTATAGATCATGTACACGCAAGGGAGTGGGAAGATACCATTTCAGTTCTTAGGTAGAATCGGCACTTTTTTGAACACTGGGAATAATTTCTTCTGTATGAAGATATGAATTCATAATCATAGAAGGATATGCTTCATCCTCACCTTAACCTTTGATGGTGCCCCCAGAATAAATGGAACAACCTGCATTGTGTCTATAGAATTTGTGTCTACATTGTCATGAAGAAAGCAGGGAAGAACCTCCATAGCCTCTTGTCCTCCACTGGACAAGAAGTATCTAGTCCACTTTTAGCATAGTGAGCATAGCCTTCACGCTCCATAGATCTTAGTGAAGTATGTACAGTAACAAAAACTCCAGTCTTTTGTGCCTGATCTGCACTTACTGATTGCACCTGAAACTGCTACCACTGTAACAGGTATTCAAGATGTGTATCTGGAGAAAAGGCTGCAATGATAGGAAAGAGATCCCTGAAAAAAATCACCATTACCAACATGCTTATCAACACATATAAGTTTCATGCTAAACAGGAAATGGTAATGCAAGTGTCAGGAAAGACTTTCAAAGAAGATTTGCCAAAGAAAAAAAGGGGTGCCTCACTGTGCTACTAAGAAAACAGGATTGCAGCTCAGGCAGGAAAAGTGAAATTAGAATGGGTTTGGTAAAATGGCTCAATGCTAATAAAAAAAATTAGAAAAGAGAGATTTCTGCAACTGAAAACACAGGCAGATGTGACATTAACTTTAAATGCAGCTTACCGTGACACTGTAACATTTCAAGTCAATATTCCCAGCAGAATACAGTCACATAAAAGATAAAAAGCCCAACAAAATTTGGCAATGTTATAGATAACAATTCTTATCCTCCCAGAATCTGAACTAGACTGTTCTCAAAGAAATTTATAGTACCTCAAAACAGGGTACTCTGTAATAAGCAAACAATATTTTGCAGTCCCATAGCATAAAATAAAGACCAAAATTGTAATGCTACCTGGAGTTGAGCACACCTTCTATTCCATAAGCTTAAGTCTCCCAGTAAATGTGTCTGAACTTCAAAGTAACTATCAAAATATTGTAAGGGGAAAAATACACCAACCTCAGATGGGTTCCAGCCCCAAGGAAATAAATCTCTAATATCCAATTCTCCAACAGAACTGTTTCTGTGACCTTTCACAAGTCTTTTCTAAACTCCTCTGACAAGATAATGAAATCTGGGCAAATAATTCATGGAATCATAGAACATTTATGCTGGAAAGGACCTCATGAGGTTTCCAGTCCGACCCCTTGCTCAAAGCAGGGTCAACATTGAATTCAGACCAGGTTGCTTATGGGTTCATCCAGCCAGGTCTTGTAAACCTCCAAGGAGAGAGATCCCACAATCATTCTGGGCCTTGTTCCAGTACTTAATTATCCTCATAGTGATTTTTTTTTCTTCATTCTGTCTAGACATAATTAACACTCTGTCAATTTGTAACTATTATCTCTCAGACTTCTCCTGTGCACCTCGGTAAAGAGCTTGCTTCCCTTTTTTTTTTAATCATCTCCTTGTATGTACTGGCAGGCTGCTATTATGTCTCCCCAAAATTTTCTCTTCTCCAACCTAATGATCTCAGTTCCCTCAGCCTTCCTCACAGGGCATGTGCTTCAATGACACTAAATACTCACCGGAACCATATGATGGCAAATATACATACACTGCAGTAGCAGCTTCAAAACAGAGACCGTGCTGCTCTCTATGGAATGAACACTCAGCTTTTGGTGCCACCTCAGCCAAAGCAGCAAACATTTCCATTTCCCCACTTCCCAAAGCTGTAGAATGCCAAAATAAAGTCTTAATACACTTCACCCTTAAGACTGGTATGTCATCTGATATCTCTACCAGTAGTAAATATTCCTAAGCAGTGTAGAGAGAGGTTCAAGAAGTATGATTGCCTGCAAACACAAATCAGTCTTTTTTTAAGTTGGTCATTCCAACAAGTTAGGGTCAGTTGCCATTGCTGCTTTTGCCACATGTTTAGCCAGCTCCAGTGGATTCAGAACTGGGGACTGCAGTTTAGTGGTGCCTAATAGACAACTGTTCTTATCATCAGTGCCCTATTGGCTTCCTGTGTAATATCAAGTATCAGGTTGATTTTGCTTTGTTTTGTAGAAGTTTTGTAGTTCATAAAATAAATTCACATCAATATTCTCTGTTGCAGACAAGAGATGTTTCCATCTGTTGAAAGAGATCCTCTCCCTCTCAACCTATGGATGCTGTGGAGCTTTCTTAATGTTAAGTGCCCAAACTCTCTCTGGGGACCTTGGTTTCAGGCTTCCTAGAGTAGGAGTATGGCTCCCTTTTACTAGTTGCACTGTTCATGCAGTTAGCTTCAGACTCCAGGCTTTCTTTTTATGACAGACCAGGGAGGATACAAAGATAATTTAACAATGATTTACAGCTGTCTTTTAAACCCTTAGTAACAAAACCCACATACCACCTTTTGTCAATATCCTCGATCCTCTTGTTAAAACACTTCTTGTCACTTTCTTTTTTTTCTTAAGAAAGATGAACTAAGAAGTCATCCTCTAGACCTTTTCTCACAGGAGCTGTGTTATCACATTTGTCAGTTCAGTTAAATACAATGTTTTCTCAAGGTTGACTTACCTTTACTGATCTGTTCATATGAATTTGACCTCTCAATCAGATCTGGTGACATTGCCAAGTTATACTCCCATTTCTGCACCCACAGCAGTGGTGTTCATGTGAAGTGGTGGGATCTGGGGAGCGGGGCTGGACATATCTCCTGGTCCTTACAGTGGAGTCGCTCTCTAACTTTTTTGTATTGGTGTGTTGTGAGATAATCTGCTTGTTCCTTCAGAGGACGTGAGTAATAACTTGTCAAAATATACTTCTCTCCTGGAATACTTGGGTTACGTGTAGCCTGTATTCCAACTAGTGGCAAACAAGGTCTATCTCTCATGACTTGTAGTGATGTAACTTTCATGCATTTACATACCTTCTCTCGTATCAGAGATACAACAGAACCCATCTGTCAGTGTGTAGGGAAAACGATCTCCTGAACACAGTTCCTCACCAGCGCCAGAGAAGCATGATAGAAGTGACAATGCAGGTACTGAAAATTGCATGATAAATCTAGCCTGGTGTCTAGTATTTGGGAAGTGATGTCTGAAGCAGAAGCAGAGACCAAGTATAAGCAAGAGAACACAGCCCATGGGGAAATATGGGAGATCCTGGAGAACCAGCAATATTTGAATTGTTTCATGCCTCCATCATCATTCCAGAATAAGCCTGTTAACAGCATTCTCCACCATTAAACTCTACTTCTCTCAGACCACCTGGATCAAATAAAAAGGAGATGAAAACCATCATTGTTCTTAAGCAAGAGGCTTTTTTATTGTATGAATTAGGGGTAGCGTTTGAATAGCAATGGCAGGAATTTTGTGTTTCGTAACTCTGATGTGTGACTGCTTGTCTACATGCGTTGCATTGAATAGAAAAGCCACCAATGGGTAAGGCTAACTAATTTTTTGTCTTCGTTTTAAACACTGCATGGCATGGATGTCTTATTTTTGTATTATCTTTAAGAAGTTCTTTGAACTTGCCCAGACTTTGAATGATGCTTTCGTACTGCATGTCTATTTTGCCATCTTATTATTTAATTATGATCAGGAAAATGTAATGGATTAATTTGTACTAGCAATGCCAAGAGACCTGGAAGGTTTCCTTAGTCAAAAGGGTGGAAATGAAATTCTGCTTGTATTGATTTTGGTCTTATTTTTATCCAGTTCCTAATCCATGACAGACTTACTTTTTATTTTCTGATGACTCAGTTCTGTGAGGAAGAATTCACAAAGCCATTAGGGTTATGGTAAGGGTAAAGGTAAACAGAGCTGGACTCTACAGCAAATCAATTGGCTCTAACGAAGCTCAGCCATCACCCTCCCAATACCTAGGAGGGAGTTTGCTGCCCTGCATTGCCCTCTTATCACTTGGAGACAGGCTGTCTGATTGGAAGCTATGAGCCCAGTCCTGTAAGTTTAGTAAATCACAGTTTCTTTTAACAAATTAAAACACAGGTTTGTTTTTTCCCCAGAGATGGTGTGTGACATTATTTTAATAAGAAGAAGCAGGAGCTGACAGTCTGAAATGATTGTGCACCAAAATGTAGTGTCTTAAAACGTGGTTGGAGCTGGAGCGCATGAAGTTCACAGATTTGGGCAATTACAGGATGCCTGTGGGAGCCTTACTGCTGAAAGACATGCTAATATCAAATACAGCAAAGAAAGTTTAGCTGAAAAAAATCTTTTTTCTTTTCTTTCTTTTTTTTTTAATACAATTTCTCTACCCTCCATGCTCTCCTGCAACCCTTCTGTGTTTTGCGTGGCCCCAGCTGATTACAGCACGTATCAAAGAACACAAAATGCCTTATGCAGGATTACTTTCTCCTTTTTTGATCGATATGCTGCAAATACAGCAGAACATTCATTTGAAGGGATTCTTCTCTCACTTCACACTCACTGTAAGCATTTACTTAATGAGCTACCCTTTTTATTGGATTATAGGATTGCTAAGAGTTATTTATGACAGAAATCAATGTATTTAAACAATCCTTTGATGTCAGTCTCTGCTAATGAAATCTGGATATATTCAAAATGTGGTAAGCATAGTCTGCCAAAGTTAACACTGCGATGCCTATTTCCTATTAACTATATAAATAGTTACACTCTTAATTTCTTCATTCAGGACAGTAGGTCTTGTTCCAATGGTGAGAGGGACAGCACAACATACTGCGTTTATTTTATTGTTACTGCAGTATGTACAGATCAATCTGGATGACTGAGGTTATTTCACTGTATTCTTTGTGAATATGATCCCTGTTTAACTTCAACCAAAAAGCACATTATCTTCTGATCTGTGTGTTTCCTAGGGCTGAGTGATTTTGTGCTCACTACCTAGTCATTAATAAACCAAAATTAGATGTGAGAAATGAATGGAGCTTGGCAAATTAAGTTTTGGTACAGTAAAAAAAAAGAAAAGAACATTACATCTTTCTGCTTAGGGAAAGCAGATTTTCCTAAAGCATGATTTAAGGAAAACATGATTTTCTGAAACAGAACCATTTGCTGGAATGGGGCTTTTGTTTGGTTTGGTTGTAAACCCAATAACTCAGGTTTACTGACAGCTTGTTTGACTCAATCACAGCTTCAGCCCAAGCCTAGATGGCATTTAAGAAAATATGCTTCAAATAAACACATTCTGTTGGGTTCAGTTCATCCACAAGCAGCTCTTTGTTAATGATCTGGAGCTTGAATCACAGCCGAGCTTGAATTTTGGGATTTACAATGCAACACTAAATCTGACACTAAATCTGAGCTTTTTTTTTTTTCATATGACCTATCCCCTTCTAGAGAATTAATTCCACTCACTGAAATTTATTCTTGTAGACCGAGACATTTTGTTTGCATTGTACATTTTAACAATTATGCAACATGTATAAGAAAAAAAGATTAATTGCTACATAAAAAGACCCCCAAACCACATATGTATTGCTAATGTTGAAAATATTAGTCATTATCTGACAGTTTATAGGCTAAGTGTTATGAAATTAAAACAGCAAAAAGCTAGTATGCTCCTGCTATCAGTAGGGAGAGAGACAACAAAATCAAGATTTTTTTTGCTTTGTAGGAATGTGTATCAAATTTCCAGTCTCAGGGATGTTTCTATTAGGAAAGGTTGTGATCTCAGGTTCTCTCTTCCTTTAATAGATCAGTGATAAATACCTTTCATACTCCTGCATTAAGCCTCTGTCACAAGTCTCTCTTTTATATTCTGTTCTTTACAATTTTGTTCCTTATCTGTGTTGAGTGTCTTAAACAATCACCTCAAAAATAGATCCGTATTTCCTTAACGCTGCAACATGGAGGTTCAGTATTGCAGCTCAACCTATCAGCAAACTGGTCCTCAGAGTTCACCCCTGACAAAAAAGCAGTTTGTTTCACAACAGAAGACTAAGGGATGAGCCAAGACAGCATTGTGCTTCTTCCCCTTCAAAAGCTATTTGTAAAAGGGAGAGAAATAGTGGTGTTTGTGGAATATTGGTGCAGCTAACACTGCTTTTCAAAGCATCCAAAGGTACTGAATCACAATATGGAAGGTTACCACCATCAAGGGGAAAACGTTGAACAGGATCCAACTGAACTCACTACTTATTTGTTGGAGTTTTGTCATTTTTCCAGCAGCTGATGCATCACATTAACTTGCTTTAGTGTAATTAACATCCTTAAAAAGAACATTACTACACAACGATCTAACAAGGATATCAGAGTTTAGAAAACAGCAGATGGATTCTAAGGCTTTTGAGTCCTTTTGGAAAAACAAGAAAACAAGCTAATAAAAATTGTCTGGGCCAAATCCATAGCATGATTATATCTTATGAAGTCATTCTAGACAGAATTCACAATGCATTTAATTTTCGTGGAGAAACAGGTCGGATCTACCTTAGTAAAGTATTAACATCTTCAACAATAAACCAAACCAAACTACTAACAAGTCAATGATGAAAAAATGATAATCAGTTTCCCTGCTCACATATACTCCATGAGGCAAAACAAAGTGTAACACTCTATTGGTCTGAAGCCCGATTTTCATTCTGTCTGCTTTTGATCTCACAAATTTAAGAATTCAGGAAAAAGCTATCATCCT
>VZTQ01014103.1:92464-156748 GCA_013400755.1 Pelecanoides urinatrix
AATGGGTAAGGCTAACTAATTTTTTGTCTTCGTTTTAAACACTGCATGGCATGGATGTCTTATTTTTGTATTATCTTTAAGAAGTTCTTTGAACTTGCCCAGACTTTGAATGATGCTTTCGTACTGCATGTCTATTTTGCCATCTTATTATTTAATTATGATCAGGAAAATGTAATGGATTAATTTGTACTAGCAATGCCAAGAGACCTGGAAGGTTTCCTTAGTCAAAAGGGTGGAAATGAAATTCTGCTTGTATTGATTTTGGTCTTATTTTTATCCAGTTCCTAATCCATGACAGACTTACTTTTTATTTTCTGATGACTCAGTTCTGTGAGGAAGAATTCACAAAGCCATTAGGGTTATGGTAAGGGTAAAGGTAAACAGAGCTGGACTCTACAGCAAATCAATTGGCTCTAACGAAGCTCAGCCATCACCCTCCCAATACCTAGGAGGGAGTTTGCTGCCCTGCATTGCCCTCTTATCACTTGGAGACAGGCTGTCTGATTGGAAGCTATGAGCCCAGTCCTGTAAGTTTAGTAAATCACAGTTTCTTTTAACAAATTAAAACACAGGTTTGTTTTTTCCCCAGAGATGGTGTGTGACATTATTTTAATAAGAAGAAGCAGGAGCTGACAGTCTGAAATGATTGTGCACCAAAATGTAGTGTCTTAAAACGTGGTTGGAGCTGGAGCGCATGAAGTTCACAGATTTGGGCAATTACAGGATGCCTGTGGGAGCCTTACTGCTGAAAGACATGCTAACATCAAATACAGCAAAGAAAGTTTAGCTGAAAAAAATCTTTTTTCTTTTCTTTCTTTTTTTTTTAATACAATTTCTCTACCCTCCATGCTCTCCTGCAACCCTTCTGTGTTTTGCGTGGCCCCAGCTGATTACAGCACGTATCAAAGAACACAAAATGCCTTATGCAGGATTACTTTCTCCTTTTTTGATCGATATGCTGCAAATACAGCAGAACATTCATTTGAAGGGATTCTTCTCTCACTTCACACTCACTGTAAGCATTTACTTAATGAGCTACCCTTTTTATTGGATTATAGGATTGCTAAGAGTTATTTATGACAGAAATCAATGTATTTAAACAATCCTTTGATGTCAGTCTCTGCTAATGAAATCTGGATATATTCAAAATGTGGTAAGCATAGTCTGCCAAAGTTAACACTGCGATGCCTATTTCCTATTAACTATATAAATAGTTACACTCTTAATTTCTTCATTCAGGACAGTAGGTCTTGTTCCAATGGTGAGAGGGACAGCACAACATACTGCGTTTATTTTATTGTTACTGCAGTATGTACAGATCAATCTGGATGACTGAGGTTATTTCACTGTATTCTTTGTGAATATGATCCCTGTTTAACTTCAACCAAAAAGCACATTATCTTCTGATCTGTGTGTTTCCTAGGGCTGAGTGATTTTGTGCTCACTACCTAGTCATTAATAAACCAAAATTAGATGTGAGAAATGAATGGAGCTTGGCAAATTAAGTTTTGGTACAGTAAAAAAAAAGAAAAGAACATTACATCTTTCTGCTTAGGGAAAGCAGATTTTCCTAAAGCATGATTTAAGGAAAACATGATTTTCTGAAACAGAACCATTTGCTGGAATGGGGCTTTTGTTTGGTTTGGTTGTAAACCCAATAACTCAGGTTTACTGACAGCTTGTTTGACTCAATCACAGCTTCAGCCCAAGCCTAGATGGCATTTAAGAAAATATGCTTCAAATAAACACATTCTGTTGGGTTCAGTTCATCCACAAGCAGCTCTTTGTTAATGATCTGGAGCTTGAATCACAGCCGAGCTTGAATTTTGGGATTTACAATGCAACACTAAATCTGACACTAAATCTGAGCTTTTTTTTTTTTCATATGACCTATCCCCTTCTAGAGAATTAATTCCACTCACTGAAATTTATTCTTGTAGACCGAGACATTTTGTTTGCATTGTACATTTTAACAATTATGCAAGATGTATAAGAAAAAAGATTAATTGCTACATAAAAAGACCCCCAAACCACATATGTATTGCTAATGTTGAAAATATTAGTCATTATCTGACAGTTTATAGGCTAAGTGTTATGAAATTAAAACAGCAAAAAGCTAGTATGCTCCTGCTATCAGTAGGGAGAGAGACAACAAAATCAAGATTTTTTTTGCTTTGTAGGAATGTGTATCAAATTTCCAGTCTCAGGGATGTTTCTATTAGGAAAGGTTGTGATCTCAGGTTCTCTCTTCCTTTAATAGATCAGTGATAAATACCTTTCATACTCCTGCATTAAGCCTCTGTCACAAGTCTCTCTTTTATATTCTGTTCTTTACAATTTTGTTCCTTATCTGTGTTGAGTGTCTTAAACAATCACCTCAAAAATAGATCCGTATTTCCTTAACGCTGCAACATGGAGGTTCAGTATTGCAGCTCAACCTATCAGCAAACTGGTCCTCAGAGTTCACCCCTGACAAAAAAGCAGTTTGTTTCACAACAGAAGACTAAGGGATGAGCCAAGACAGCATTGTGCTTCTTCCCCTTCAAAAGCTATTTGTAAAAGGGAGAGAAATAGTGGTGTTTGTGGAATATTGGTGCAGCTAACACTGCTTTTCAAAGCATCCAAAGGTACTGAATCACAATATGGAAGGTTACCACCATCAAGGGGAAAACGTTGAACAGGATCCAACTGAACTCACTACTTATTTGTTGGAGTTTTGTCATTTTTCCAGCAGCTGATGCATCACATTAACTTGCTTTAGTGTAATTAACATCCTTAAAAAGAACATTACTACACAACGATCTAACAAGGATATCAGAGTTTAGAAAACAGCAGATGGATTCTAAGGCTTTTGAGTCCTTTTGGAAAAACAAGAAAACAAGCTAATAAAAATTGTCTGGGCCAAATCCATAGCATGATTATATCTTATGAAGTCATTCTAGACAGAATTCACAATGCATTTAATTTTCGTGGAGAAACAGGTCGGATCTACCTTAGTAAAGTATTAACATCTTCAACAATAAACCAAACCAAACTACTAACAAGTCAATGATGAAAAAATGATAATCAGTTTCCCTGCTCACATATACTCCATGAGGCAAAACAAAGTGTAACACTCTATTGGTCTGAAGCCCGATTTTCATTCTGTCTGCTTTTGATCTCACAAATTTAAGAATTCAGGAAAAAGCTATCATCCTTTTGATGCTGGAAAGCTGATCAGAAATCCCTTTGGACTTTGCAGGTACTACCTGTTGACCACATGTGCAAGTGGTTGTCTGTCATTTAGTGAGTGACACAAGACACTCTGTCAGGCATTGAGTTGTGGCCAGTCCCAGCTTCTGGCAGGTAGCAACCAGCTGCAGAGTGAAATTTTGAAACCGAGGAACTCAACTCTTGCACAAGCAGGTCTGGCTATAGGCAGTCGTGGCTCGTGAAACAGCAGCAGGCTCCTCCATGTGCAACAAGTCACAGTGTAATATTTTCCCCCATGATAAAGTGTATGACAGTCATATCAGCACTGGTTTGCTGGTTGGTATAACCTCCCGTACTCTTATGTGTGCCCTGCAACAACTAAGTCTTTTGAGTTGGCCCAAATGTTTTTGTATTTTCAGTCCTGTGACTTTCTAAGGGTTGGTACTTTTAGTTTGTATGCACTTATTTCTCTTTCGTAAGAATCTTGCACCACAGCAGCTGCAGCAGGTAGACGTAAAAACACCAGCTAATGGATTTTCATTCATTTCATTTCCACTACTTATCAAAGGGAAATTCAAACCTCACATCTAATTTAATATGTTCATCCATCATTCACAGAATATTCCTGACACTCTTTGACAAAGCATTTCAATAAGGTTTGTGAAGTGTATTTAAGAAAAAATAAAAACATCTGACCCACAAACTTGGTGACTGTGGTGTCTTCACAAAAGGCAGGGCATAACAAATGAAAAGCAGGAGCTGTGAGTGAATAAAGCTGCTGATGTAAACTCTAGTCTGCTAATTAAAACTCCATGGGAGCAAATGTTTCCTAATGTACGCTAGTAGCAGCAGTATAGTGCTAAAATTAAACTATGGTGGACCCAATGTATCACCCCTTAGAACTAATTGTCTCTATTCCACACTACATTATATAAATAAATAGCTTTCTCCACTCTCTTCACTGATAGTGCCTGATATATAATGGAGCATCTTTTTGCTGACACACAATCCTGACTTACGCTGATGCAGTCAGAGGGAGGCAAATTCTCTTTTTAAAGTCCATGGTGGGCTGAGCAGCCTCATATTAGCTTTAGCTGTGGACTGGTATCATACCTTTTGTTTGCAGGGTACTATTTATTTTTGGGTATGTCCCTTTTTTAGGGGGGAGGGGGTGACACACATCCTCCAAATGTAAACTCCCTCCCTTCTGCCCTTCCTTCCCTGCCCTCTGATGAAATATTCTTAAGGACCTTTTAAAATATATCTACTTNAAATACCATTTATTCTGACTTTATATAACAGAGCATGTCTGCATGTGTTTTTTGTCTGGGGTTGTTTTTTCAGAGACATAAACTTTCCGGTTTTGTCTTTTTTTCAGGGCTGTTATGACAATGTGAAAAGGATTAAACAGAAACATTTAAACCGAAATAAATATAGTATTCCAGGCAAGAAAATTTCTGCATATGCCACAGAAGCAGCTCAAAGGGTTTCATTATGCCTTTGTTTTGAAAAAAGAATACATATATATAAGAACTAAGGTTTTCTCTTCATGTGCTGTCGTGTGTTCAATCTTACATAAAACAGATAACTTTATCAAGCAAAAGTTATGTTTTATTTTTTGGAAAAAAAAAAAAAGGAAGAACTTTGAATGTACCTTATTAAAACCTCTGAAATGGGTCACTTTCCCCACTTACAGCCATCTGTAAGGCACCTCAGTATCGTTTAGGACTCCCTATTCTAGAGGAGGGAGAAGGGGGGCTGTCTCTGTGAGTCCCCCTCAGGTGGCTACAGTGTCATGCAGTCAGCAGTCTGGATGAGGAGGTATTTAGAAAAGAGGTGGTGCATCCCTTCAGGTCATGCTTTTTCTTCAGCCATGTGGTTATTAGTTAACGAGTTGTGAGGAAACCAGGGGGAAGCCAGGAACAAGGCAAGTACTTCATAGCAGGGCTACAATGTGTGAGAAGAGGCACTGAGCATTTTAGATTCCCTAGTTTTGCCAGCTGGTTGAAGTTGTGCTGAATTGTCCTTTGACTTTTCAGGAAAATTTCAAAGAAATGTACTTTGCCACCTGTTTGAAATTATTCTTCAGGAAAGAATGATCCATACTGGGGCTACCAGCATCAACAAGCAACATAAAAATATGTACAAAAATTAATATAGTACTCCTCAGTTTGTCAGAACTCATCTGGTGAACTTATTGACACGCAGTAATACTAATTCCAAGAACTTAGCAGTACACTGGAAGGGCTGAATAAGCCAATGAAGCTGAGAAGGGTATCCAAAATTACTGTAATAAATATTGTTAAAGCTCAATGTTTTTAGAGAGATATAAAACATCAAGTTTCTGGGTGTAAACCATCCACCTGGAATTAGAAGTTGGGAAGATACCCAGGGAATGTCTTATGTCTTATTATGCCTTTTACAGCAGTAATCGAAACATAGAGATGTTGAAACATGGAGACTCCATGGGCTCATGGAAGCAGTATGATAATTTAAACTGACAAACAGCCTATTTCTAAGTGTTCTTATCTCTAAAATGAGCTAAATACATGCCTGTGGGATCATCATTTGCATTATCACTCCCCAACCTGAAGGAAATCAGAGAAAACCAAAAAATACAAGACTTTTTTTCTTCAATAAGACATTTGATATTGTAATAGCACTCTCTGTTTTCATTCCTTCTCCTTTGTTTTATTTTGTCAATTTTAACTAGGCAGCATTCTTTTTCTTGGGTTTATAATTTAAATAAAGGGTCTGAGATCTGAGATCAAGTAACTAACAAAAATGTCATAGCTGAGATTCATAAAGCTATACCGGCACTGTGCTATTAACTATACAAAGGCCTGATGCAGCAACAGATAATTGCAGAAGTGGTTTTCCTCTTTATACATTTTTAATTATAAGAAATTGATAATAGAGCTCAAGATAAAATCAGATAAAAGTTCAGTTTGGTATTGAGATATAAGTATCCCCAAATGTGTATTTTGAATTGGTTCAGTAACCAAAGTCCTGATTTAAAAGCAGTCTTTAAATTCATTGTGTTTTCCTCCATCCTTCTGTTTACCTGATTGTATATTTGCTGAGCATAAATTAATAAAACATGCATGATAATAACAGTGTGCCTTCTGCACTTTTGTGTGTTCTGTGAATGTTGTCTTTTTTCAGAAGAAATATCAAAGAGCGTTTAAAGAACATAAGCAGTTACAAATGAATAGTTTAACGTTACTTCAAGTAGCATGATTCCAAGAAAATTCAAACAATATTAGTGACCTAACATGCTAGATATTGCATGAAATCACAGTAAGAGTTGTTTCTTGCTCTCTCCTTCAAAGATTACCCGTTCAGAGACAAGACAGAGCTCCCATTTATAGATGAAGAACCACAGCATGGACAGTAATACATCTATTTATTTGTAAAGTTTTTGTTATATTCTTCTGGGGAAGAGTAAACAAAATAAACACTGTTGCATGGGCATCTCATACTTTGAATTATGGAGAAGCATTTTCTAAATTCCTATTATTTACATTTTGACAAATATGCTTAGTTTGAGAAATAAATACACCATCATCATGCAAATAAACAAGTGCAAGGAATTCATAAACAAGGACAAAGAAAGTAACCAGTAATTCTACAGCATCTTTGCATTACAAGTCCCAGAGATGTTTTTCTTGAGCAAAACTAACAACAACATAACTGATAGAAATGGCCACCAGGAGTGACAACATTTGGAATTGCATAGGAGCCAAAGAAAACAAAAACATAGCTCTTGACTTGCATATAAGACCTAGCAGGATCGCAGCTTTTCTAGCAACCAAGAGTATTCTTGGTTCAGTTTCAGGTCACAGTTGAAAGACAGGAAGGAAGGTTATTTTTGTTCACTGTTCTGGAGAAAATTCTCCTCTGTTTGTTTAAAAATGACCATCTGAATATCCACACCTGCTTTCAACCTTATTTTAGGATTTAGAGGTAGTTCAGAATACTTTGTACAGGCTCTTGCACCAATACTGTAACATTGGTTTTGACTTAGCTTAACATTTTAGTTTAATGTTTTAGACTATAAACTTATTCCTCCACTACAGTGAGTTTGACTCCCGTCAGGGTTTAACTGGAAAAAAAAAGCCTCAGGGAGGAAACAGAGAAATCAAGTGGATGAGCTTTAGCAGTAAGATGCTATTAAGTAAGGGATAGGGACAACATTAAGATTTATTTTCTGCATAGGTGTGGAAGGCAATGGATAACAAAACGTATGCAGGAAAGAGAGATAAGCATGCAATTTCAGTTCTGGTAAGTCTGCACTGTTACAAAACCAAATGGTTTCAAATTTGTGGTATCTCAGTCTTCAGTTAATAGCAGCTAACCACTGCCCACTCCTTGCTAAGAGATCTCAGTTCTGGTGAAGTGGTTTCCATGGTTACATAACAACACATGTCTGATTTCTTCTATCAGGTAAAATACCTGTGAACGCACCTGATGACTGTATATGAAAGAGGCAGTTGATTAAATGTTTATCTCTAAGAAAATGCTTGTATGGCCATGCACAATTTCTTCTCACTTCAGTCTTTCTTTGACTTCAGGTAAAACCAGGTACCAGCATAAAAACATCAAACTGCCTGATTGAAAGAACTAGTTGCAGAGCTACCTAGCAAATTTTGAGCAAAAAAACCAACTGCAGATAAAAGATGCGCTCAATTGTCTGTTACCAGAAAACTGTAGAATGGATGCATGATGAACGTGACCACTGTTGATAATTTTTGTATTTGAATTAGCGTCTATTAGAACAGCAAAGAAGGACTTCACGGGGGTGGGAGGAAATATCTGATAAGGTGGGCCTGCCAGATCATGCGCTGCATGGCTGTCCACTAGTCACCCCAGGGTATTTGAGAAAGCTCTCAAGAGGGACCTTGGTCTGGCAGAAAAAGGGAACAGCTCTTAGAATGACCAGCAGCAGAGGCTTGTTTTGGTTGGACTGACTTTAACAAGTGTTGTCTCTTCCAGACAGACATTTACATTCTTGTCTTTTTATTTATGCTGCTCGATTAGAGGGAAAAAACCCCAATCATTATATGTCAATGTTAGATATCTATCTTTTCTTCTTCCTGAAAAGGGAACAGTCCTTTTTTTGTGAGAATGTTATAAGTTTTCAGAAGAAAAGGGAGTGGTTTTGAGTAATATGAAGTAATAACCGGGTTCCAAAAATAAGCGTGGAAAATGGTTTTAAAATCTGAATTCTGAAATGTTTATCTCTAGCTGCCTCTGGTAGCCTTTCCTTTACACAAATTCTTGTCATTCACAGGTGTCAAGGAAGAGAATAAAAACAGAATAAAGTTGAGATTCAGGTAATAAAATTGAGATTTAGATAAATGAAATTATTTGTCTAAGGATCTGTATTTAGGCCAATGATGCAGGTAGAAACACAATACAATCCTTGCAAGTATCTGCTGTCCAAAAGAGTTTGTATGACACCTGATACTTCTCATTGTGTCATCCTCTTGCTTTGGATTTAAGAGGAGAGAACTGTCCCCGACTGTATAACCATCGCCATTTGCCTGAAACACCCTTTGGAAACCTGTAATTGAAATTCTGATTTGACTTTTTTTTCACCTGCTTGGTGAGTGATTCAGCCCAGTAGAATCTGGTTGTATGGCAGTCTTCAAAAGAAATTACTAATTGAATTGGCTGAGTAAATAGATGCAATGTGTCAGATTCTTAAACTAAGATTACACACACAGCCCTGTGTTCAGAGCCTAGTTATGATGTGCAAACTAATTTTAAAAATATCCTAAAGTTCTCCCTGGAGACCAGTAAAATCTGTGTGAATCCTGGACTGTCTGTCAGGTAGGCATTAATTGACAACAAGACCCGTGGAGGGGGAGACTGGACACCCCATGGAACATACCCGCACTGGTAAAAATAAGGTTGTGAGATATATGTTATGATGTCTGCCTTGATGGCAAACCCTTTGGATCAGAGATTTAAGAGAAGCCTGCAAAGCTGTGTCCTTTCAAAATGTGATTTTCAAAGTGAATCTGTCACCAGCTGTCACTAGTGCATTGAAGACTGTGACAAAATACCTTTTGCTGGACTGAATTTTTTCATGCTTTGGGGAAGTAAATAACTTGTTTCTAAACCTGACACCTGTTTGTCACCATTCTCTAATAGGAGGCTTTACTGGTAGAAGGAAGCAGATGTTTTGCTGAAGACCCCCTTCATGCCTCTGTCTCCCTAGCATCCTCTGAAAAGGATGCTACCCTCATGGCTTTTGGGTTGCATAGAAGGAAGGCAAAGGGCTGTGATAATTAAATTCGTTTGTCCACATATTTTGATGTGGGCTCATACAATATTTTTTCATCAGGGTGAATTCTCAAACTAATATTCTGCTGGAAGATTTTCTCATGATTAGAAGTTGTTCTGTCCTCTAGAAGTTCAATGTATGTGATGTATCCCCATGGGGAATGTAAAAATGCTTCATCAGAAGGGGCTCCTCAAGCAAACTAACTCTGTCTTGAGCTATATAATACAGTCATCAGCCAATTGTTTAGAAGTTCATTCTGTTTTCTCCTTGTTACCTACCTCTTCTCAGAAAACAGCAGCCTGCAGTTCTAAACATCCTTTTGTGGTGACCAGTTTTGTTATTTCTATTGGCAATACGATTCTTCTAACCAGGAAAAAAAAAGACTTATGTCATGACTAAGGACCTTTAATGTCTATGCAGATCCTGCTGAATCTAGCCCTCTAATTCAACAAACGCTCCCCAGAATATTCTCTTCCAGAGAAAAACAAAGCAAAATCACACCCCCAGCTAAATCCCTCATGAGGGATTGTTGTTATATGAAGAATAATTTTAAAGTGAGTTCATTGCAGAATTCCTGCTGCATTTTGCCCGGTTGCACTCACTGACTGAAGCTAGCAATTGAATAGCAGGTGTATCTGTTAAAATAGAGATCAAATGTTTTGTGTTTCTTTGGGGAGAGAATGAAATATGGCACACACATTTATATGTGTTGCACTCCTAAGATTGACTTGTTCAGCTCTCTAATCAGGGAGCTCTGAGTGATTTCAGCCACTGATGATTTGTTCAACCAACTGTATCAAAACAAAAAAACTGTTCCACAAATACATAACCTGAATAGAAAATACAAAGTTTATTTACTTTCAGATCATATTGATTTCCATTTAGTCCCAAGATCTTGAGGGTTGCAGGGAGTTCAGGAAAGTATTTCCAAACGTTGGTTTCATAAAGCTTGGAAAACATTATTCTTCCACTAAAAATTCATGCCGAAAGGTGTTTATTTTGTTATTTTCAATTTATCATTAATGTTCAGCTTTAAAAAGGAACAATCAAATCAGGAACACAAACATCAGCAGGTAATCCAACTGGCCAAACTTGTAACATAGGTACAGAAAAAATGAAATGTGAACCTCTCACAAACCAGCCAGAGATTGAATGCCTATTCATCCACACTAAAATAATACGTTAAAAATAAACTGAGAAAGGAAATCAAGATTAAAAGCTTGTAAACTAATATTGCACTAACTCCAGGAAGAATATTATTCGTGAAGAATTTCTGAATAGATTTGCTTGATGATCCAGTCTAACTATTAGTGTGACTAGGGTACTGTTAATTGATTCATGATAATTAATTTGTTCTTAAAGCATGAATAGTGCTCTGGATGCTTAACAAACAATCCAGGTGGCTATAAAGCTGGAGTACCTGCTGTGAGGAGGCTTATGGTCTAATTATCTAACAGTAATCTGTTCCAGGATCACAGTGCCAAAAAAGTGCAATCTGTATCATGCTCCATTTTCATCTTTCTGTTCAGTGGTTCAGAAATGGTGAAGAGCTAACTGCTCTTATCCGGATAGGTATAGCAGAAATTATAAAATTCTTTCTGCATTCTTCATGTCACCAGTTTGGGAGTGATTGAGAGCATTGCTAGTCATCCTCTATAGTATTATTCAGTGTATTAGAATGGATCAGGAACAGCAAACTTCCCAGTTGACAGTGGAACATGACATTCTTGATGGTATATGCACAAGATGTGAGAAATGGCTCTGTGCTGAGTGTGGTGATATGAGTGAGCTGG
Organism: Pelecanoides urinatrix; assembly: GCA_013400755.1. NCBI lineage: Eukaryota > Metazoa > Chordata > Aves > Procellariiformes > Procellariidae > Pelecanoides > Pelecanoides urinatrix. The sequence continues at coordinate 103,742 of VZTQ01014103.1, forward strand.
AAATGATCTCTTGTCATACTCTTATATGAAGTTGGGGATCTGAAGGATTTTCTGTGAACTAAACATCTACAAAGCATGTATTTGAGAAACCAAAACCAAAACAAACAAACAAAAAAACATGCTTAGGAGTGGCCCTGAAGTTTGGACCATTGCAGTTTTAAATTCCAGCTGGACATTGTTGCACTGACACTGATTTCAGAGCGTTTGTCTACCAGTGGCTTGAGCACACATCTCATCTTGGTTTTCTGACTTCGGTAGAAGCAGCATATCAAATAATTTGATTGGACCACCAGTGTCCATGTCTCTAGAGGGCAGCTCAGGCTGATCAGCTACCCACATACCTCTGCATCTCCCTCCCTGGCATGTTGCATCATGAACCACTTTTGCCTTGTTCACTCAGTATCCATATCATCAGGTCATACGGATATAGGCCATTACCAAGAGCAGAAGGCCAGGTTTGGAGCCATTTATACCCTTCATATTACTGATCTAAGATAGCAGCTCTTGAGTCCATAACGACCCCATTGTGGTATCCTGGCTGCCATGCTCCCCCAGCTAATGGTGGCTGGAATTGCACTGCGGCTCTTCTCTCTCTGCTGCCCACTAAGTGACAATGGAGGGAAGGGAACACCAGTGTGATTGCACTGCCCTCAAAACTTGCAGTGAATAAAAGTGGCTGCAGAGCTTGCAGATTCAACAGGCTACTGTCTACAAGGAAGCTTATGTCTGCCTTGTAGCAACAGTACATGTGTTTCAGGATCCAAATCCCCCTTTCCACCCACCTCCTTCTAGTCAACATAGATTTCCCAAGCACATGGCCCATATATGGCCATATATTAAAAATGCTAGGGAACAAATGTGGCATCCGGGTAGATTAATCAAGAAGAATATTGTTTATTCTTCTGGAAAGAACTGGTGAAGCACAGGGGAAGGTTTATCCCTGACATTCTATTTACAGTGAGTACATATTTGACATGTATATTTAGAAATTCATCACTCTGCGTATCAGGCCAAGCCAAAAGAACCTTCCTTTAGTAACATTATCTATGCCTTGCAGTCCTAGGTCATCTCACATGACCAATTTTTTCAGGTGCCGATCTATAACCTGGTAGCAAAAGCATGTGTGCTTGGCCACGGGTTTTAAAAGGGCTTACTCTGAGACAGACTTAATGCCTGTGTCAGTGTTGTAGTGCCCTGGTTTGCCACCCACAGTCTTTGTGAAGAAGGACAGAGGGCTCTCCAGGTCCTCTTCATGGATCCCAGTAGAATAGCCTGGCTCTCCCAAAGGGAGAATGAGTCCATGAAACAACATCTTCAAACATCTGCCAGAAGCAAGATGCTTTCCAACATCTGGATTTATATGTCTGTACACATTTGGGTTTTATACTCTCCCTTAAATCCATCACCTCTTCCCCCTAGTAAATAAAACTTCTTGTCTTCCCTGTCTCCCATTCTTCTTGGTTTCCTCAGGCAATTTCAATCTCTAAACAGATTAAACTCCCAAAGTGTCTTACATCATATTAAAAACCTAAACCTGAGCATGCGAAACCCTGCTAACATGGACCCTGAACTTTGCCACTCCCTCCTGAGTCAGCACAGTAAAATATGTTCAGTGCTGGGTCTATATGCAATGTAAATGTACTTCAGCTAGCTGACCTAAAGATGGCTGGTTTTCATGTATTCTCATTTTGGGTCATTAACTCAGCTTCTACTTCACAATTTGTCAAACAACTGCTCAAGCAGAAAAAGATCTACAATATGTCTGCAGAATTGAGCAGATTTATTTATTGTTAGTGGGAAGCTGCAAATCAGTTCACTTCATTCTCAGAAAAAAACCCCAATGGCAGTGTGTATACTCTCATCTTGAAGTGCTCACAGTTTTGCACAGGGATCCTTCTCTCTGCTGATTGTCCACATTGCTATCTGCAGGTAAATATGTAGGCACTGTCTGCTGCTTTTCTGTTGTCCCTCTTGGGTGAAGAAGCTCAGCTGCAGGAGAAAAGCTTGAAAACTCTTGGTTGCTATCCTTACAGACAGTATGAGTGCATGTGTACCTGGCTTGTTCTCAGACCTCTGAAGTACCACAGTAAGCATTGCATGATCCTCAATACTTTCCAAAATGTCCTGGTCCTGAGATACTCGACATCCAGATGCTGGACAACCCGTTAAAAAATATCCTTGCTTCCTTGAGACCATTCAGACATAGGAAATATCCACCCACAGTTCTGACCACCTCTTCGTAAGTTCCTCAATCACAGCACAGTCCACTTACAAGGCAGGCTAAGGAATGGGATCTAGTGGGGTCAGGAAATAGCTGTAACTCTGTCAAGAGAGGAGAGACACTTCACCATCTTCCAGGATGGGCCACAAGATAGAGGCTGTTTGTTTTCTCCTGTAGGATACAGTGGCAAGGCAGAAATGGGACAGTTAGCTAGATCGGGTAGAGGTACCTATTGCAGCAGCTTCTTTTGTGGTTTCCCAAGGATTTGGGCTCCACTAGTTTGTTTACCTTTTGCCAGCAAGGAAGATCTCAGAAAAAATGATACAGCTACATCTCAGACAGCAGCAAACGCACATGGGTTTGGATGGAGCGCAGGAAAACTATCATGCTCGTATCTCTGGAGACATAAGACATTAGCCACCTCCTATCCCTGACTGGGGAGCAGCAGGGTGTGAGGCAGCTGTAGATTTAATGACAATGCAACTGCCAGACTTTTCCACCTCCCAAGGAGTCATCTGAAGCAGATGGAGTTTCTTTATCAGCTTGCTTCTCAACATAGGCTACTAATAATATGTTGCCTTTCAGAAAGCCAAAGATAGACTGTTTCCTTCTTTCTCTTCCCTTCCCAGTGTTTCATAGTTCCCCTCTCAATTTTTATTAGCAGCAGCCTAGAGGTCTGCAAACATCAGAGGTCCCCAGAGGAGATGGTTTGCAAAGGAGTGGGCCTCATCTCCAGGTAAAAGCTGCAAAATTTAATTGTAAGGTGCAGTTGACCTAGTAAAGCTAATTGTAGCCAACACTGCACGTGTTGCCTGTCCCATAATCCAGCAAGAGTTGATATGGCTAATTCCTGACCTTTGAAGACACTCCTTAGTGGGAGATGTTAGGTTAGTCTCTGGCTCCAACACTGATGCAGTATTTACCTACAGTAAAAGGAAGATCATGTGGACTGGAGATGACTTCACCAAGGAGCTTGGTAGCACCCAGGGGCCCTCGGACCTGGTCACAATTTGTGTCCATGTTCAGATGGATTTGAACGATCAGGTGGATATGATACAGCACTCAATCTTTGATTAGATAACTTTGAACTTTCTAGAGCATGAGTACAAAGAGAAAATGCACATGCAGCTCCCTGGAAGCAGGCCTTAACCTCTGCCCAGGTAACTCTGAGTTTCATGGAGCCAGTAACCATGTGACTGCAGGACTCCTCTCCTACTGCTGCCATGGAGCTGCTTCTGCAAGAAGAAATATATTCTTTTTCTTTGCAATCAGATCACAGATCCAACCTGCAGAATAGGTCCATAGAAAAGTGTCAGCTGAGAGGAAGGTATGCAGCAGAGAGAGACAGAGAAGATGGGGAAGCGGAAGCTGGAGTTTCTTGTTTGCTGCCCTGAGAGAACACATGAAATTTCAGCCCCAAGTGCTTAGAGTTGTGGGAGTGATGAACACAAACAGAGTTTACCACTTACCTGTAAATCATCTCTGTAAATATCTGTGGTGGGTTTGGTGCATGTCTTCTCTGTTCTGACTGAAGACTTTTTAATGCTATACTGCATAGAGGAGTCTTGTTGCTACCAGAAAGCTGGTCTAGACTTTAGGACCCAATAAGCAACTTAAGCCTATTCTTCTAACATGCAGACAGAGCACATCACAGAGCTTCAAGATTTGTAAACGAAATTATTCCATGACAGTCCACACTCAAGATCATTTTGTGTAACATCCCCACAGGTAATTCTGAGAACTGCAAATACCTGCTTTACCCCTTACCATTTGTTCTGTGCCAGGCAGGAGTGGGTGAGAGAAAAATGGTGCAGGGTTCTTTCTGGATTCCAATAAGAAAGGTTCAACAACAAATGGCTTAATAAAATAGCTGTTTTAATAAGATAGAATAAAAAGAGGAATATAGATAGTGAAAAAATTTAAGTCTTTTAAGATTCTGGGAACCCTGCTTTCGTGCAACATTGAATGGACTGCAGAAGGATTTTCCCATGGCACACTGCACAGATCCTGTTGGTGGAGAGGTTCCTCCTCCCTCCCATGCCATGATGCCTTTTATTTCATGTAAGAAACAGAATCATGTATCTTCTTCTGATGTCATAACATCCACCAGTGCCCAGCACATGCCAGCATGGGGCACTCCAGATTTCCTTAGAGCAGTTACTCATATTAACAAATGGGCTGCGCAGGCCCTAAGTACAAGACCCATTAGAGCAGTGTCGTGGTTTAACNGCAGGGCTTGTTCAAGTCTTCTGCAAGCTCCCAGTAGACTATTGTAACAACATGCAAGTTACTGCACCAGATCAGAGTAGTTGTCCATCTGCTCTGTTCCTTTTCTTCAACAGAGACCAGTAGCACATTTTCAGAGTGTGACACATAAAGAAAAAGAGATTGAAAAACTTGCCTTGTTTTGTTAGAGGAAATCAAAGTACTTTGCCTTGAGGCTGTGACCCAGGAACCTAGAGCGCACAGGGAAAAGGGGAAGGAGAAAGGAATTAGTTTATTCTTTTTTGCATTATGGAGCCTGTGTTGGCCTGTAGTTACCTGTTTAGATGTTTGGTTGTAGTGTCTTACCTAATGGCTGTTCTGAGGACGAATGTGTTGAAGAGGCTCAAGCAATGAAGTCTGTATGACTCAGGTTAGACTCACAAAGGACCCACCTGTATTTTCTTTTAAAGTTAATTTGACTTCAGATTCAGAGGGAAATATATTTGCATGCTTTGCTCTTCTACTTCTCTTTCCAGAAACTTTAATTTGCTACAAAGTCTCTCAGTCTGTAACTTAACATCTGCTATAATTACATATATATGCATTTCATAACAAGACTTCCAAGTCACCACAGGTCAGATAGGTTATACTGCTACTGCTATTTTTATATGGCAATCAGCCTTAATGTCTGCCAGGAGAATGAAGCAGTCCAGCTTTCACTGGGAATTGTTTGCAGTGTCAGAAAGGTTGCAACCATTCACACACAGTTCATGGTCAGAGCCAAATGTGCTTATTAGACTATGTCAGCCCTCACCTAGCAAGAATTCATGCAAATGCACAATTTAATTAACATTGTTTTTTCTCATCATCAGGAAACTTCAGTCACCAAGAAACAAAATTTCAATATTTTTCTAATGGGGTAGCATCTGACACATATTAGATGTTGCCCAGATGCAGAAGAAGATAGCCTGTGCATTGAGGATATTATAAATTTACAAATATGTGATTGATTACAGATTTAATAATTCGAGACAGTAATTCCTATTCCTATAGGATGCACAATTTTTAGGGGAGGTAAAGAAAAAAAGAAAGACTTAAGCTACCAGATACTTCATCTTTATATTCCCTATAAAGAAAGCATGGGTATAATTTTTATTTTATTTGTATATCTGCATATGTACAGATATATATTTCTACACATATATCTGTACAGATGAAGAACTGTTACCATCACCTGGACTTTTATGATGTCCTGTTTCAATTATGGACATTGCTGAAAGTATAGCGAGGTCAGACAGGCAGATTGTTTCTTTAGTTCTCAAGCACATTTACCTTGATAAGGATTTTCCAATCAATGCCTTCCATTATCTGCCAGCAATGTTAATTGAAGATGTATTCACATCAAACACTTCTATCTTATCTGAAGAAGGTGTGTGGAACAGAGTTCCAGTACAATAGAAATAGTAATATTCTGAGACTGTAATTATATTCACACTTCAAGCACTGCTAGAATTACTTGAAAGTTAAAACCATCAAATGCTGCAGTTGTTGTGTCTCTGGATTAGTGATGAAGAAACATTTAATATAAGCTAGTAGATGGGAATTTCCCAAACTCTCTGAGATGGGTTTTATATTATTTAGCAGTCTTAATGAAATAGCAAAGCCTTAAACTTTTCTTAGGAAATTAAGATTCATCTGATACAGAAGAAAAAAAAACAGTGTAGGAATAAGTTTCCTTTTCTTAAAGATCAAGACAAACCCACTTTTTGGTCCCCTTTTCTACTTCAGAGGGAAAAGAAAGGCCTAAATAAATTTTTACTCTAATGTTGCAAGTTATCTTACTAAGGTTCTTTAGAGAGTCTTCTTGGTTGGTGCTGTAGGGTTCTTGCCTTGGCCACATTTCCTGAGCCTGTGCAGTCTCCACACAGCCTTGCTCACTCTTCTGACCCTCCATAAGGGCAGAAGCGGTATAACCCAACCCAACTGTCAGTAGCACACTGCTGAGAAATGTCTCAGCTGTGGGATGTTAGCCAGCATGTGGCAGGGCTGCAAAGCACTTATGCAGCAGCTTGAGTGACACCATCTTCTGCAACAGTAAGTGATGGCCTGAGTTTCTTTCTTTTTTATTGAGGTTGGACTACCTAGAAGATAGGCCATTACCTCTGTGATGATCCTTATTTGCCGTCTCTCTAGGACAATGACAATCGCCTGAGCTGCTGTGGTCAGAAAGGGAAGCAGAAGAGATGTCAAGGATGCTCATCTCCATTCTGCTGCACTCTTACTTCCTCAGATATAGTCTAGGTCTAGCCATGTCTGGGAGCCAACCAGTGACACAGTGCAAAATTATTTGGAAACTAGGACTGAAAATGTTGTTGCTGTTGAAGCTATGATGAATATTCTAACTTAAAAATTGTCATTCCAGTTTCTCCTCTCTACAGGGATCTGAGGTGCTTCCAGGGTACATCCCTTTGGGCAGCAGGACAATGGGAAAGGGACTACAGGAGACTCCATCTGAGACAGAGCCTCTGCTTCCCAGGGGTGAAATGGAGCAACACTGAAATCTGAAAGATAAACAGTCAGTGGACAATTTTAAGAATTGCTGTAACAAAAGCCATGAAACACATGTGAGCAGAATGTGGCTGGGGCACGTACAGAACATGTAAGGAAGAGCCACATCATTTCCACGTTTCCTTCCCCAACAGCCTTTGTGGTCTGTTTGTTATAGACTGGAGACGGGTGTTGCATACATCTCCCATGAAATACGAGTTGTCATCCTACCTGGGAGTGTAGGAATTCCTTTTTGACTTTAGCTTTGTGAGTATGACTGTGATATTTTGGAAAAAGAAAAATTAAAGTAGATATAAATCTCTCTTTTTTTTATTCACATGATTAAATGACTAAGAGCTGGGAGAAAGTCAGGGCTTTCAAAGCTCACTTAAAATAAATTACTGTTTTGGGTGCCAGGCAGGAAAAGTTAGGCTGACAGAAACTGCTGAAATTAGGCAATTGAGGGAGCTGTAGTTATTAGCACTAATACTGAGTAGTATTATACTTACAGGTAGTACTGCACTCACAGAGGTCAGCAATAGACTTCAGATTAACTTAAATGGAACAGAATCAAACACATTAGTGATTCCTGCAGTTCTGTGGGATATTTCAAGTAGCAGCAATATCTCTTTATTGCTAATTACAAATTATGGACATACAGAACTGTAATTTAAATTGAAGTTGCTCATAGTGAAGTAGGGCTGTATTGATTAGCTGAGAACTGATGGCCTCCTCCTGCTGGGCAGGTACAACACAACTAGAAGCAATGCGAACTCCAATAAAATAAGATATAAATTAAGAATTTCCTTCTTTACTTACCTTTCTGTAAAAAGGTTTGTCTGCTGCTAAAGGACATCTTTTCATAGGATGATAGTCTTACACTTCTGGAGAAGGATGCTCTAGGTTTGGTTGCTGTTGAAGTCACTACTTCTTGATACACCCATGATTTGTTATGCACTGTTGTTTTTGTCTGAAGGGATGATCTTGGTAATGTGTGGGTAACTGCCTTAAGCCTATTCAGTTCCCATCCTCTTCCCTAAGGATGCCAAAAAGGTGAGAGATTATGTAATGCGTCCATATTTTTGTTGCGGATAAAGATAAACCAGAAACTAACTTGTACCTAACAGCCAAAGGGAAATCAGACACTTCTTATGTCTGGCAAACATTGACTTGAATTAGATTTGAATCAGTGGAATACTAAACAGTCCTCTGTGTCTTTTGAACAGTTGTTTCAGATTTATTTCTATCTTTTCAAGACAAACCTTATTGGGCAGGAAAATACATGTGCTTATGGGTTGTATAACTCTGTATTGAAATTGCTTAGGATTTTGAAATCAGAGAATCATGGACATAGGGTTTTGATGGGTGGATAAAATCTTAAGGAAGAGACAGCCTTTTATTTTTAGAAATCAGCTCCCCAGTCTCTAACTATAAAGCTGAGAATTTATCTCAATTAATTGCTAAAGTCTAAGGACCAAAGTAGGAAATATAACTCTGCTGCTTTAATAACCATGATTGCTTTCAAATCCACACTCCCTGGTACAAGAGTAGCAGGAGTATGTAGTACGGAGCCAAGAGGTCACTCCTTGGAGAACTTGCCCTAAAGCCAGCTGATGAACAGAAAAGAGGATGAAGGAGTAACCTTGCACAGCTGATCTGTAGCTCACTTTGACATGGCTTTGCTGTAAGGGTGCTTATGACAATGTCACACAGTTACCTGCAAAGATAATGAGGTAATGAAACATGCATTTGCCTTGTTCCGCAGCACTTTCTCTTCAACACAGAGGATCAACTTTGGAGAAAAAACCCTTCTTTTCTGATCATATTTTACCTGTGTTTTTTCATCTTCCTCTCCTGCAAAGGTCCTATGAAATAAAAGAGGGCTCCTCAAGGAGATACCTAACTTCTCAGGAAAAATAATACCTGTATATTTTAGTCTATATTAGAACTCTAAGTTAATTGAATTTATTGAATTCTTGCAATATTCCTGTGAGGAAATTGAGTATCATTGCCATTTTACAAGTGGCATAAGTAATGCCTAACTTTTTTATGAACTTACTCCCATTTTGTTCTGAAATAGCAAGATGGAGCACTGAGGGAACTACAGGTTGGTTAGCTTCACCTCGATCCCTTGGAAGGTGATGGAGCAGCTAATCCTGGAAACCATTTCCAGGCATTTGAAGGACAAGAAAATCATCAGGAGCAGTCAGCACAAATTCACCAAAGGGAGGTCAGGTTTGACCAACCTGATAAGTTTTTTACGATGGAAAGACTGCCTTGGTAGATGAAGGGAGAACAGTGGATATTGTCTACCTTGAGTTCAGTAAGACTTTCAACACCATCTCCTGTAAGGTCCTTATAGAGAAGCTGATGAAGAGTGGACTGGATGAGCAGCCAGTGAGGTGGATTGAAAACTGACTTGAATGGCTGGGCCTGGAGGGTGCTAACCAGCAGTATGAAGTCTAGTTGGAGACCTGTAGCTAGCAGTGTACCAGAGGGGTCAGTTCTGGATCTGGTCCTGTTTAACATCTTCATTAATGATCTGGGTGATGGGGCAGAGTGTACTCAGCAAGATTGCTGATGACACAAAGCTGGAAGGAGTAGCTGATACACCAGAGGGTTCTGCTGCCATCCAGAGGGACCTCAATAGGCTGGGGAAATGGACTGATAGGAACCTCATGAAGTACAGAAACAAATTTGTGAAAGAGGCTTCATGGATGGTCTAAAGCAGGTCTTCTTTTGCACAGCTGTTTGTCTAAACTAATCATTTAAAGACCTCTGGCAAAAGAGATTTCCACACTTTTTGCAGTCAGCCAGCTCTGATGCCTTAGCAGTCAGAAAGCTCTTGACAATGCTCATTCTATTACAACTGGGAATAAATTAATCTTCTGAGTTCATCCTCCAGGAGCCATGTTGGCTCCTTTGATCACTATTTATGAGAACAAATTATGTAATTAATTAGCATATTGGCTCCAACATCCCACCTTCTTTTTCCTATATAAACTCATTCCTCCAAATTTTTCACTGAAGTAAACTTAACTTTCCTTGAAGTTATATTTTAGATACTGTTTATTCTTACAACTCTTCTCCAAAATCTTCATTTTTTCCCCCAGATATTGACATTTCTTTCTTTTTTTTTCCTATTAAGGAACATTTTTCAGGTTTTTCTTTGAAATCACAGGGCCTTAAATTTAGACTTTCTTTTTAAAAAAGAAACAAAACTGAGACTGTCAGAAAACCAAACAACTCTGAGGGAGTTGACTTCAAGAAAAATGTTAAGTATCATGAAGCTGGTCATTAAAATTGCAAGAGCTGGCAGCATAACAATTGTAGGTGATGAATATGTATGCCAAGGCTTTCCAGACATGATAATTAACAGATTGAGGTGCCTGAACGCTGCATGCAACAAATTTAGAAATGAGGGTAACTCTTCGGTTTTATGCTTTGTTCTTTACTGAACATCCTGCTGTACCTCAGAAAACACACAGGAGTCACAGCTGAAAGCCACAGAAGATAAATGATAAAGCAGATTCATTTGAGCAACACACCACCTGCAGCAGATGTGTAGAATATGAGCCCATGTATAAAGGATGTGATTTCTCTAACCAGAAGGAAGGCATTTTAGATGTCATTGTGCATGGATATGGTTCATCTCAGCACGGTCTTCTCACATTCAGAGCAGACTTGCAGTGGCCACACACCCAGCTGGCATCTGTATTTGGGTGTCTGCTCTCCAAAACATGAAAACCGTGTTGCATACATGCACCATATGTGGAAGAGCCACAGCCTGGACATTTCAGACTAGAAACAGGTCACCTCCCATTACCAGATATATGCCCTGGGGTTTCACTCTCTTCATGGCCATTGCTTTTAGTAGACTAGAGGCATCGTTATACTGAAGGCATCTTCCATAATGAGAACACAAGAAATGCCCTGAATAGCCAGGGCAGTAGCCCAGCTAGAGCAGTATGCTGCCATGGATAGGAGCAAAAGGGGATGCAATTTTCGGAGAGCACGTGAGCGTGCTCAATTCCTTTCCCCTCACACTTCAGCAGCATGAACTACTGTGCTGGGGATGTTAGACCTGCTTTCCTGCCTATTCACTTTGCCTCTCTGTGTATGGAGCCATGGTCCATGAATTTTTCTAGACCTTTTTTAGACCTACTGTTGGTATCTGCCTTCACAACCTCAATTGGCAGCAAATTAACTACCCAGTCTGCAAAGAAGTGTTTATTTTTAAATCTGCTTAAACCTTCTACTAATTTCAGTATGTCCCCCTTGTTATAGTGGGTGGTGATAACAAATCTGCAGTCACTACTGCTTCTCTGAAGAAACAAAAATCTGATATGCTGGTATAAAATGCACATTTAGCTTGACACTGGGTCTGGAAACAGCAGAAGTGGAAGAAATAGGAGAAGAGGGATTTGGGGGAAATTCTAGATTAATTACTGTAAACCAGGCACAGTTTAAGTTCAAGCAGATAGGGAGTTATGAGAGATAACAGAAAATACATGGAGAATTATTGAGGCTGCACAGGGAGTTAGGTAGAGATTGTGTCGATGGCCAGGCAGGGAACAGTTGGACATCAGTTTCAACTAGAGACAATTTTCCATGAATACCCTACCACCTGCTTTCTACTGACTGCTTCCAGGTTCTGGTATCAACAGGCACACTGAAATATGCATCAGAGAGAGCTTATGCTATCTCAGAGACATGCTTCTCTCTGCATAAAGTGGCCTTTGAGCACAGAGAAAGGAACAAATGTTAATGGTCCTTTCTGTTTGGGTTTGCCTTACAGCACTTTAACTGGACCATGTTGCAGGTGACATTGTGTATCCTCGACCACATGATAATCCTGAATTAATTTTTTTTGTTGGGGGGTGGGGGGCAGGATGTTCTTAATTTCAAAATCTTAAAAGAAGAAAATTTAGAGTCTAATTATTTTTAGCAGGCAAGATTGATGGTGAATGAGTTCTGTCTGTCAACTGTCAAATTAAGTCTCCTAGATCTTGTTCTTTTGAAGATTCATTAACATAAAGACAAGAAGGAAACAGAAAAAAAAAAACCAACTATAGAGTCATATTTTAGTCAAACAAAGTCACAGAGAATATTCAAACAGCTTGGTGTGTTTGACTGAATAAATGAAATATGTAGATGAAAGAAGATCCAGAAGCTTTTGATCCCTTTCATATGTTTTTGCTTGGAGGGTTGAGAATTGGAACATAAGATCATTTCAATGGACCTCTGTTTCTGCTTTAAACAGAAATTAGTTTCTATAGTAGGGACTACCAGAGGAAAATGCCATCTGATCTTTAGCATCAATATGGAGGCACATGGGATGTGTAAATACGCCAGAGAAATGCATGTTAGATTTTCATCAGCTCTTCCATTTGAAACTGAGTACAAGATGTCACCTGCAAGGGTAGTCTGATGCTGTGGAGAAATCAAGAAACTCATAGTGTTGTCTATGGCCATTAGATAGTCAAATCAGGTGTGAATGGAAGGTGGTTCCTTTTTAAGATAAGAACGAACAAAGTTCCTTGTGTCCAAGGTGGAAAAGGGAAAATCAAGTTCACCAGAAAGGTCATATGAAACTCCTGAGGGCCTTAGATTTTTTTTCTGTGGCACATGTACTTTCCTATAGTGGCTTGTAATGTGATAATATTTACATAGTACATGTATTGCGTTGTATCGCATTTTTTCAGTAAATAAATTATATGTCAATATTATGTTTTAAAAATGTTCCCATCTTTAATAAATTATTATTTGGCTAACATCTTGCAGATGCTGTAAAACGAAGGGGGTTGCATGTGAGAAGGATAACTGGGCTTATGATGTTTATCAGAGCAAGCACTCTCTAAAGAGGGAAATAGTACATTTGCTTTTGCTTATGTACTTCCATAAGGAAGCATCTCTCAGTAGCTCTGAGAATGGAATAGGTACTCTTGGGTGCTATTTGTATCTGAACTGAGTGAGGAAAGTTCTCAGGGAAGCTGACTTGAGTATATGATATTTTATATTTATAAGAATAACCTGTTTCAATTTAGAGAAGGGTCTACTGTGATTGTGATCCCCTTTAAAGCAGGTCTGTAACGTGCAAATACGCTTCTTTTTCTTTTCCAAACTGTGTGGGATATTGCAGAATATCCTAAACAAACATTCATTGAATATTGCTATATTTTTAGTGGAAAACAATTGCCTTGTTTCTTGCTTCTCTTTTGTGAAGCAGTGGCATAAATCTGGTCATACCTAGCTTTTCAGATCAACTAACAGCTTGGCAAAAACTGTTAAGACATTAACTTGTTTTGATATTAGTGCTATTATCTTTTAATCTGCTCAAAGAAAGTGATCTGCACAATCTTGAAAGGTTTATATATTAGGTTCTCTAGGTTGTTGCAATGAAAATTATCAGGCATTCAGTCTTTTCTTAACAATTGTTTAGCCAGTGCATGCTAATGAAACCTCCCCATGTATTTACTTGAAATACCTTACCGAGGGAAAAAAAAGAAGTGACAGAGACAAAGCATCATGTTTTCAGGCTATGCTTAGAGATTTCACAAATGCGGCAGCAGCTGCAGGTGCTCTTTACATTAAATTGCATGCAGTTGATCTAACAGGAACATCATTCTGTATCAATTGGAAAAAAACCAAGACCCAGCCTAGGAATCTCACCTCTGAGCTAATAATAACTCTCTCTCAGAAGCCCACTAAAATTCCAAGGATTTTCCATGATTTGTGCACCTCTTTTGAAAACCCACACTTTCAGGCCAGAAGATTTTAAAAAGGCACATCCCTGGTGTTAATGGCATCCATCTCAGGAAATCCTCCCTGGCCCCCAGCCGATGTGGCAGGTGAGCATGCTGGATACCCACCTTCCTAAGCATTCAGAAGGCTCTATCTAACTAGTCTGAGTACCCCTTTGTGACATGCCTCCTGGCACAACGCATACATCAAGCTGCCCCTTGCATGGGACATGCACCCTCCCAGCTGCTTCCCAAAGATGGTGCGGTGCCCTGCTGCCAATGCCACCTCTGCTGTAGCTCCGGCCACTGCATTTGCTGCTTCCATCCAAGCCACCCCAGACTTCATAACATGTTGGAGATGGCTTGGATGAAAATTCAAAATAATGCCTTCAGAATTTTGAGCAATACAGGGGGTAGGAACAAAACAGGAATGAAATGTAATAGCATATTAAGCACAAAGAGTAATGAGGTACATTATTTTGCGCCCCCCAACAGCGTCCATCATTTAAGAGCTTGCATTTTGCTGAAGTGATTGACTGGATTGTGTTTTTCCTCCACCTGTCTGTTTACTGTAGCATTTTGTTTTGTTGACCATCCATCAAAAAAACCCAAGTCAAATCCCATATGAGGGCCCGCATGAGAAGTTACAACTTCTGAAATGGGTGCAAATATTCCCCTATTGCTAAATGGAAGGCTACAGTTGCCTGCTGACACAAACATCAAAGCAATAAATAGAAACAGGCCAGTAGGAATTACAGATAGGATAATAGGTTTTTCACAGTGCATTACCAAAGAAGAAGAGTAGATTGGCTGCTACACAGGACATTAATTCTTTAGCTATAGCCTGAGCAGTGTGCAAAGTTTAAATTTATTTGTCCCAGAAGTGTCTGAGAAGAACAGTCACTTTACAGGGTATTTTTTTCTTTTTTACTTATTAAATGATGGACCTCATAGCATTCATTTGTTGATCTATTTTTCTACTTCCTTCCACTGCATGTGTCACAGTAATATCCAGACTTCTGCTCTGATCTCTGTATTTTCATTCAATGAGGGGCCGTTTGCGTTACAAGAATTACAGTAGGTTAGCACCTGTCTTCTCTCCCTGGCTCCCATCGGGTCCTGGTAGTGGGAATCCCTTGGAAATGTTCTAAACCATGACTATAGTTTGGACTGAACATTGGAAAGGGATCGTCAGTCACACGTACAGCATACTCTAATGAAGAAACACACACTTGAGTCGAGCCTCTCCAGAGTATTTCTGTCCTGCTTGGAGTATCCTTTGCTTTTTAATTCTCCTGCATTCCTGCTTCAGCTCCCAACTACAGCTTCCCAGCAGAAGAGCTGCTTGCCACAGGAGCAATATGCAGTGTCACATGCAATTCTGTCTGCCACACAAAGTCCACATCAGCAGGCTTTGTGTTGGGGTCCTTGCATCATGCTGGGATTTCAACTCTTGGAGTCTCTTCCCACTTTTCTTCTGCTGCCTTTCACTAAACTCTGTAAACCTTCTCCCCCATGCTTCCTTGAATACCAGAAGTGGCACGTTCTCACAACACTGGACAGCTGTTCATGAAACATTTCTGAGCACTGCTTGTGCCATGGGATCTCATCAGACCATCTTTCATTTATGCAATAGAACTGAGCCAGTGTCTCTAGTCCACTTTTCCATAACATATGGGGGAAAAAAGAAATACCTTTTTTCCTAATCTCCCTATTATTAGGATGCCGCAGTGCTGGCCTGGATGGAGTTCAAAGCTAGCAATACTGTTTTGCTTCTGAGGAACATTCACTATTAAAACTTAGAACATCTCTGTTTTTCATATAAATCTGAAATGTTTGTATTTCTCATATGGCTGGTTTAAAACTGACCAGGAGATGAAGGTCTTGGTTAGAACACAGTATAAATTTCCAATGCTTCATGTGCTTCTAAATGAAGATTTCAACTCTCTGACGATTGAGGCAATGTTCAGATTCTGATCCAGCATTGTGAGTAGTTGGCATAAGCTGACTGTATCTTTCCTGGTTGTCTAAAGCAAGCTGTTCAGCTCTAAGGTCTAGGCTGCACTTTATTTATGGCTGCTTTGAGTGTAAGCATAAAACCATTGCTTGGTCTTTGTAGTTAATGTTGCAGCACACGGAGGCAGCCAAGATATTTTGGCTTGAAACTTATATTTAAATTTTTAAAGAACATTGATCTTCAGGATTTCAGAGATGCCAGTGGGTGAAATAATGATCTCAGTGCTGGACAGTCTGCACAAGCAGAGCGAGCTGAGGTGAGTGGGACTCCGCGTGAGAGCTTTCTCTGTGCTGAGAGACAAACACCCCAGGCAGCTCTGCATGTGATTTCCTGCAAGGATGGGGACTTAACTCCACACTGACTAAGATTTCATTTAAAAATGGAGCCTGCTGCTGTGTGTTTGTGTATTTATACATGTATACACACACACTCTTGATAGTTACATATCTGTATGTACCCTTTCACAGTAATAATGAACTCAATCTGAACGAAACACTTTCCCCCCCCTCAGAAGTAAGAGGTTTGGGAATTATACATAGGATGGCCATTTTGCTCTGATAGCTGCCTCTATACTTCCTGAAGCATGCTGTTTTCACCCAAGTGCCTTCCCTCAGATTCTCTTTCCAGTCACCTTCAGTCAAGGACACATGGGGTAGGACAGCATCAAGGAAACTCAAGTCACTGCACTTGGAGGAACTAAGATGTATCAGGAGGATACACTGGCCAGGGAATCAGGGAGGAGGAGGGAGTCTTTGTGTTGGGGAGAGCTCAGCAAAATTTGGGATAAAATGGGAGTCTTGCATGGGCAAGAGAACATAAGAACTCAACACTCATTATTACTTTTTTAGTTATCAGCTGTGATTATGAATCAAAATTAAGTCTGTACAAAGTATGAATCTCTTCTTTCTCCAAACCCAAATACAAATGTGACAGGACATGCACCAAGACCAAGAAGGTCCTACAAAGCTTTTCTTAGAAGTTACTTGTACAGTAGCCATGCTCTGAGGAATTCATTCAAGCTCAGAGAGGTCATTATACTGTGCCCTATATAAATATCCTATCTCACAGACCTTGGCTTGAAGGACTTAGCTGTAGGGATAATTGAAGTAGTCAACTCGAAATGTAGTCTAGGGGCATGGTGCAAGCTTTGAACTGCTAAACCAAAACCAAATGTCTTCCTTCTCTTTTGCTAAATCAGGTCAGCTCAGTTGGTTCCAGTCCTGATGTCAGGTGGGGAAATGAGTAGCAGGGACAGGTGAACTCTTTAGAAACAACGAGCTAACTTCTATGTAGATTTTCCTTTTTTGCACTGTGAGTGACAGAAAATAGACAATTCCATCTGGAATGGTTTCCAGCTTCAATGCTCATCAAAGCTTTCTGTAGGATGTCAGCAAATTATTGAGAAATACTGTCTCATCCTCACAACTGATTTTGCCTTGCACAGAACAATTCCTTGCTGGAAGGGACAGTTAAGTGGTAAAGAGGAGGCTGGGGTAGACTGGGGCTTTGGCCTACTGGTGTAGCTGCTTTCCAGAAACTCCATGGCTGCAGGAGAACATGAAAGAGCTAGCATATATATGAAGCCCTCTAAACTACCTTTGACAAAGATGTATCTGGGTTGCCAGAGCAGAGCTGGGCTCCATTTAACATTGGGTGGGGATAGTGGGGTATGAAGAGCCCTATGATCACGAATAGTTTCTTCTGACCATTAGGGAAATGATTGTCCCTTGTCAGTTTAGCGGGAATATCTAGAGAGTGATGCCAAAGGGAGAGTCTTAGCGTGTGTTTATCCTCTGTCCTGCAGGCAAGGAAACAGAGCTGCTTTCAAAAATATTTTGTAGGAACAAAATCAGAAGCAAGTTTAGAAAGACAGTCAATAACTTACTGAAGTTGGGAAGGTGGAAGCAGGCAAAAGTATCAGTAATAAAAATATGTAAGTCTCTTGACAGTGCTTATTTAGTGATTTTCAGTATTTAATAACAATGAATATTGATTAAATAATGAATAAAATTTATTAAGCCCACATAGTGGAGTTAATTAGATTTTATTATTTGAGTAAGGAGTTGGATATTAAAATTTCAAGTCTTCTGCCAGTAGCTGGCCTCACAGAGTATCATAGGAAAACAATCAGTGCCCCTATCTAAGCAACTCTAATGTTTTCACCAAATCTCCAGTCCTAACATGTACAGAATGGAGGAGGGAGGGGAGTATAAATGTTCCATCTCCTCTGAAGATCATGTACAAATGACAGTAGACACCACTGTGGAGTGGAATTAGGTGATAAATAAGACCATAGAAAATGAATAATAAAAAAAATCCTGTTTTTCACTACCCACTCAGAAGTGCTGATTACTGCCTAGAAAAGACAAATGGGTAATAATTTGACATTTTTGCTGTTAATGAAAAAATCTTGCAAAGGAAGACTATAATGAAACATAGCTATATAAATAAACTAGACTACGTAATAGTTATTTAGGGCATTTTCTAGCAGTCCCCCAGTACGATTTCCCAAAATGGCCCTTTTTCTTGCACATAGATCCCTTGCTCAGCTATGTACATACTCAGATGTCCTGCAGAATGATGGACCAAGTGCCAGTTGCTCCGTCTGCAATGTCTGGTGTGCATCTGTCACCACAGGAAGAGAAACCAGTGCTATTCTATGCTGTACAAAAAAGCCATCAGGACTTTCCTCTATACCCCAAGGCTTTCCTTGATGGATGCTGTGTTGACACAGGCATTATGCAACATCACTGCAATGCTTAAATGATAGCAAACTTCCCAAGTCAGGCTACTATTACAGTAGCAACAGCCAGAATTCCCACCTTGAGCCTGCCCCCCTGTTTCCCACCACCCAGCCTACCTGGGGAGCTGGGGCAGCATCACCTGCATGGCCCCCTCCACCTCAGCAGTGAGGAAGGCAAAGGGCTGAAGGCAGGCTGCGCTCAGGGCAGGGCAGAGTAGTGTGACATCTTTTGCAGCCTAAATGATTCTGTGATTCTATGAGTCTATGACATACATGCATGCAGATGCTTGTGAGGGGGCTGCTCAGAGCAGAAGGTCTGATCCTTCAAGGAAGGGGTAACAAAACAATATCTGCAGGTGCAGACATCAGCAGAGCCATCTGTACGTAGCGATACAAGCTCTATATCCATTGCCCACAGCCTGGGAAGCGGATATGGCTCTGTAAAGGTGGGAAACATGGCAGAGCTCCTGGCTTTGGGTGCACACCACTGCCACAGAGTGAGCTAGGGGAGGCAACCAGACCTCCACCTCCTCCCAAAGACCCAGCCCTTGGGCCAGCCAGGAGGTGGGGTGCACTTGAAGTAGTGTTCCTGCCGTGGGATGTGGGACCAGGGCCATACGGTTTGCCTTGGTGCATACTCAGAGGTCAGTTCATACCTAGCCTGTGCCTCTATGGGATGCAAAGTATTTTCTATAGGATCCTGAATCACTCGTGTGTGTCTTGAACAAAAGTAGAACTAAACCCCCATGCAGAGCATGGTGCCACACTGCACCCCCTGTGTCTGAGAAACAGCTGAACCCACAAGAACTTATGGTTTGCTGCAGCCATGTAGAAAAACACTTACAAGATACATGAGGGAAAGAATTAAGCTGGGGTATGGTAAGAAAAAGTAGAACATACTTCAACCATGAGAAGTTTCCCCTGGAGCCCTTTCCACTCTTGCTTTCTGTACATAGATAGATGGTTAAATAAATAAATAAACTTTATTTCCTCCTGCAAGTTGTGCTTGACAGCTTTGGGGGCTGGGGATTGGGTTTGAACTGATGCAGATGTGTGCATCTGGCATATCGCTTTTTCTGTTTTCTTTGTTTTTAATGTCTCTGACGCCTTCAAACACAGACCCTTGAGGCAGATCAAGTTTTTCATTCTCTATTTTGGCATCTATATGCTGCCTATTATTATTCAATACTGACACCACAACAGTCCATGAAAGCCATATATGGGACCCAGGCCCTACTGGGCTGAGATCTACATAAACATATACCTGTACCTCCAGAGTAACAAGGAATATTATTATTATCTCTCTTTTTTCCAAAATTTGTTTAAATGCACATATGCAGGGAAAACATATGTAACAGCACATGCAAGTCCTGACAGTCATGCAGATGTTCTAATCCAGCTTCAAGGGCCATTTATATGAATGTTTTTAATTTAAATTAGAGCCATGGCATACAACCCAGAATGTGAACAATTAAACATATGCATGCATACTTTAAGTGAATACTTACCTACAGTCCAGAATCTTAAGTTTCCCTCCCTCACCCTGGACAACCTGTGAATATTCACACAGACCAAAGAACAGATTTGGATGTGCTATTGCTGTAGGCAGTTCACACCATTCATTCTTTAGTCCTGCTCAATGCACTGCCTGATCACCTTGCATGTCCTAGAAGATTGTGATGTGCCCCCCTTGAGGTCATACTGTCTCCCACACAATGCTATCTGCTCCTATCAAAATGATTATATCATCCTCTCCCTGCCCAAGCGCCTTCCCTCTTCATCTCATGAAAATCCTGAATCCCAGGACCTGGAAGATGTTTACAATGTATGACCTGCAAGGACCACATCCAAGTGACCTACCCAACACTGGTGTCTACATGGAGCTGGTACTATCTAGCCAGCACCAGCATGCTCTCTTTTGGGAGCCCATGCTGATAGAAACAGACTTTTCAGTGGAGAACCAGTACCATGTCTTTAAGTCTACCGTGGGCACGGCCGTGGCAGAGGCGTGCAAAGCCACTGAGACCATACCAAACAAATCCACATTAACAACCCACCGGGGTCATGCAGACCTTTGTCCAGCCCAAACCCCCCCAAACTAAGCCAGGGCTGTTGGTGGGATCTTTGCCTTCCCACCATGCTCCCTGTGAAGCTTCCGCCTCTCCATTTCCTGCCACATTTTTTTGGTCATTATTAACAACCAACTTTCTTAGGGCCAGGTTACCAAAAGGGTTGTTTTTCAGCTTATGATTTATATTTATTCTTCTTTATTCTTACTCTTACTCTTACTCTTACTTTTATCATTCTTACTCTTATTCAGCCAGAGAGCAGAGAGTTTGTGGTTGGTTTAAGGTATTGTGTGAGGGTGCAAGAGCCGCTTGGGATAGCACCAGTGGATCAAGCCAAACGAAGTGAGCCAAATGCATCACAGTCTTGTTCCTGCCAGTCATGGAGAAAGAGAGAAGTGC
Source organism: Pelecanoides urinatrix (assembly GCA_013400755.1). Lineage (NCBI taxonomy): Eukaryota > Metazoa > Chordata > Aves > Procellariiformes > Procellariidae > Pelecanoides > Pelecanoides urinatrix. The sequence continues at coordinate 124,686 of VZTQ01014103.1, forward strand.
TTGGAGGAGACTGTTCACCAAAGGTTTGTTTGGTTTTTTCGGGAGAATGAAGTGGAGCCAGGGAATGAAAAAATGGTTGCTCAGTGTTGGTGAACAGTTCAGTGTTCAAGTGTGTGAACTAGCTGCATTTTACTTGTCAGGGCAGACATAGCCTGTGAAGATATGTTTGAGAGCTGATCGAGCATAAATATCATTTTCCTATGAGCTGATTTTGAGGGTTTTTATTCCTCCTCATTAACTTCCCCTACCCCCACCCCCCAGGTATTTCTGTGCCTCTTGAGAGACTAAACGTCTTGTAGGAATGTTGAGACCCTAAGCCTTTTATGGCAAGTCCCAATTTATGTTGTGATATGGTTCAGTCCCAGAAGGGGTGAAACATTGTCCCCATCTAACACCTGCTGACCAGCCATACGGTACGTACTTGTGCCAGTCCAGTAAAAAGTTGTCCATGTAATGCAAAAACTGTTAGCACATCTAGCAATGCTGGGAGTTATCTCCAAAGGAATTGAGGGCTTTGGGGCATGAAAACTGAACTATCTTCTTAGCCCTAAGTAAGTTATGTAAGTAAATAGAAGAAAATTATATTGCTGAAGAAAAATTGCTGTTTTGGGTTTTGATTGATTTTCATTACTTCACATATACCTGAGGAAAGCAGACCTTGATTAGTGAGAATTGTTTTGCAAATTTCATTTGTCTTAAGTACTCTGCACTGAATTCCTTTAAACAAACCATGCATCCTCAGAATGGGTGTTTCTTTCTCTACCTTTTAGTCTATGATGGTGCTCAAACAACAACTACAAAAAAACCTGAATAAACTGGAATTTACTCAGGTTGCTTTTCTTTTTTCATGTTTTGTTCAAACCTAGACCCTTCGAGGTTGCAGAGGTTTGGGGTTTGTTTGGTTGGTTGGTTGGTTTGGTTTTGTTTTGTTTTTTAATTCTTGGTCATAAACCTTTTCTATTTTTTCTATAAAGAGATCTGAAAGTTCTTTACACATATTTCACTATGATGATTTCACAACCAAGATCTTGTACTTGATTTATGTCAGTTAGATTTGATTAAAAAAAAGGCAATGTTTTTGTATCCTGACTGAATCAGTGTGACTCTTGGAAGTAAGACTAATCTCCACTGTAATTATGAAATAACATTTTACCAGAGATACTTATATTATTGTTGTTGCTCCTGCAGTTATTGAATTAGAATCATCCTGAAACTGAATCTAAAAGAGATGGGATGCAGCTAAACAAAGCTGTATAAAAATCTTGAATATTTATAAAAGATATAGATGGGGTATGCTATTTATCAGTTTGAGCAGAACTCATAAATCAGCTCTAAAATAACTTACTGGAAAATGTAGGCTTGCCTGAGTCCAGTTTAAATACAAGCTTTCTGTTGGTTTCCACCCTGCCCTTGCCTTGAATACACAGAATACTTTTGGACTTAAAGACATTCTCCTATGAGTCAAATCAGCTTCTTGTATTTCATTTCAACTCTGGCTGCTTCATCCTGTCTGATATATATATAATATATATACTTGCATGTGTGGCTGTAGTAACAAAATAATTCCAACTTGAATTAATTTCAAAGATGCTCAGCATTTTCTTACTTTAGTCCTACATACTGCATATGATGATGAGGATGCTGACATCTATATGTAATCTGTTTCATATAAAATAGAATTCTGATATCAGATACAACCCAGGGAAGATATTTCTGAACCTGATCTCTCCTAGGTGGAGTTAATCCCAGGGACCAGGAAAAACTGTATTAATTCCCCACCAAGCATTTAATCTCTCTTTTGTGGTTTTGGGGTTTTTTTGGGGGTGTGTGGGGGAGGAATGGTGGAAATGGGTTCTCTATCTTCTGCTAATCCATAACAGTCTAGTAGGTTATTCTTTTCCTTGAGCCTCATGAAAAGTTCAAATCTGTACGTTAAACATATTTGCAGGATGCTTTTATTGTGCATTTCTTTAACAATAGCATGAATAATTTAAATCTTAATTTAAGATTAACTTCATCATAAATTATAATGTGGAGTTTGGAAAGAAAATCACTCATTTACCCAAATAATGGAAGCTAAATTTTCAGTAATACTGATGATAATACATATTCTTATACTTGGGAATTACCAAATCTCTGTTAGTTATTAAAGCTCAGCCAGCATTAATTAACAGATCCAATGGATCTCAGCTGGAAGCATGATGCAGTGGTGTCTCAAAGGAGGCTGCTGGAGTGCACTGGGAGTGCAGGAGGCAGGGAGGGAAAGCAGGAGGATGCTTAGTTCCTAACCATTTACTTTCTGACCGCTGTCTTCACTGTCCAAGAAATGACTGTCTGTGGTCAAAAAATAATCATTTAGCAGAGGAAAGAAAGTGAGGGGAAGAGAAATTAAAATTGAAACTGGGGGTCACCACTGACCAGTAGCAATACTGCCCACCATTGTAAGTATGGTATGGGAAAAGGGAAGGTGCTGCTGGTTCCCATGTTCTGCTCCACAAAAATCTTCCAGCTGGTGCAGGGAGAAACTCTCAGAGACTGTGCCAGTTTGTCTTTGAGGCATTCCTTTTTGATTCTCCCTCTCTACAAATGGATTGAAGCTAGTGCTTCCAGCCACTGTACTGCTGTTATTCACACTTAAATATCGGGTAGTTCAACTGAATCAGAAGTCCTGTTGATTTAGCAAAGTACAAAACCATGCTGTAGTCCATGACACAAAGAAGCCACATCAAACTGAGCAAAATGGGCAAAAAACAGAGGTAAATAAAGAGAAAGGATATGATGTACAGGCAGAGCCTTCAGTGTGATACTAGCAAAGACTGCATTGAGGAATAAAAGGCGGGCAGGAGTGAATTGAAAGGAAGGAAGAAAATACAACAGAGGAACAGGAAGAGCAGTGTATATTGAGAATAGATTGGAGATAGGGAACTAAGAGTATAGGAAAAAAAAGTCAGACCTCCAAATTTAGTATCATTGCTCAGTAGTCTTGGAGAGAAAAATGAGGGTATTCTTTGATTTCCATGACACAGAAGTTGAAAGGAGCACTTGACCACGAGTATTTCCTGTCCATAAATAGAACGCCTTTATTTTGAAGGAACTTTCTGCATTTAACATATTAAAGGTGAATTCTTGTCTTATGGCCAGATTCATAAACATTGCTCTCTTTGTGGCTGTTTTGTACCATCGTTACTTCACTTCACACCTTGAATGCCCTTTTTCTAGGATTCTTGTGTGGCTGTATCTTATACTATGTAGTAATTTTAATGTTTCTTCCCAGTCCTTTCTGGAGGCCACTGTCCCCATTTGGAAGCCTTTCACAGCTTCCACAATTGTCTTTCCTTTCACTGCAGTTTATTATAGCAGTGACAGTTTCATGTTTGTGACTGTTTGGTAAATACAGCATAACTGAATCCATACAGAACTTTAACAAACATCTCACATGTTTCTTTTATTTTTCATTACATGAAGATCCTCTGTGTGTTAGTCATATGCATATTTATACATAAACTTGCATAAATTTGCACCATTGTATGGGAATGACTTGTTCTCTGCATTGAGGCTCAAATGATAGGTGAAATGTTTTTTTTTTTTACTAACATCTCTTTTGAAAACCACTATAAAATGTTTGCAGATTCTCTAGATCCTTGCTAAGCTACCTTTTGATTTATAATTTCAAATAGAATTTAGTAATGAAAGAGAGGCATATGTGTCCCTCCACTAACAGACTCTAGTCAAAACACATTGCCTTTTTTATCCTCAGGTTTCTTGTCTCTGCCTTGGTCTCTCTCTACTGTTTTATTCCCTTTTAAGTTAGTGGCCAGTATGGAAAATACTGAGATTCTTTTCTACTCTTTAAAGGGGAAGGATATAAAAAGAAAAAAATTACTAATTGGTTGACAGCAGAGAGCTGACTACTACATCAACTTCTGAGACATTTCTAAAATAGACTTTATTTGGTTAGTTCATTTGTTTCCGGTGAGATTTTTATATTTTCATTAGATGTGGTGAGTCTTGCAGTGGTTTTAGATGACTAAAAATTATGTTTGCAAAGCAAAAAATACAATACCAATAAATCAATATTGCCACATCATAAAATGTACATTCTTAATTTAGTTTAACAAATCTATTCTAATACTCATGTACACACTCACTGGCATCTGTAGAGTTAAGACTGAATTCCAGCCATCATATTAAACCTGCCCCATAATTTTCCTATAACTGATTTTTAGGTGAAAAATTTCCATGACTATTCTGATTTGACAAAAATATTTTGTTCTTCAGAAAGTCTGAATAAAATAGTTTAAAGTTGTTAGGCAGCAGAAAAAAATGAATCCTCCTTTTATATATTTTATGTTCCAAAGAGGATAAACTCCCTCAGTGGCATTATAAAGATTTTTTGATTACTTAAACCAGTGTAGCTTTCTTTTGCCACCAGAAGAGGTACAAGCTGGTTATTCTGAGATTTAAGAAATATTTTTTGAGGCAACAGAATCTAGCCTCTGAAAAGAACATTTATTTTTCACTGAAAAATCTAAATTAAAAAAGCCCCCAAACACCCTTTTATACTGCTCCCACAAGATAATTTAGGTCCACAATTGCAGGAATCTCAGTGCCAAATTCTTCTTTCTCTTTGATGTTTTTGCTAGAGATTTTTAATATTTTATTCCACATTTATCTGCTTAGCCATAACAGAGAGCTCTCCATGCAGGTCAGTTTGAGGCATCTGTTATATGAGAACACAGAGGAAATACGGCAAGTTGCAACTATGAAAGAGTTTTTGTCCAGTTGGACGTCTAAATGACTTCTATGCATCTCTGCCCAGAATGGCTGCAAAGCCAGGTACAACAAATCTTGAGCAAAATACTTAACAACCTTTTTCATTTTACAAGTATCTCTCCTGGAGACTGATTTCCACAGACACCTTCCATGACATGAAACGCAGTTCAGTCTCATTTCTTCCGACTCAAATGTTCTCTTAGTTCTTCTGTTATGAGAGAAGAGGCAGCAAATAGTCTATTTTCCTTGCCAGAACTAGTTCTGTTTAACTGGAGGAGTAGATGGTAGTTTGTGTCTAGAAAGTACCATGCCTACTGTTTATTTGTGCCCAGGGAACAGGATCTTGTGGTGCAAAGTGAGATAGAGTTTGCTTTCTCTCATGTAGAAAGATGTATTGGATGACTTCCTTGCTGTGGATCTCTTCTCACTTACTCATAGTGCACAGTACTCCCTGTGCTTGTTACTTGTGTTCAAATTCAAAGTAGGAGGCCTCTGCAGATAATTATGATTTGTTCTGGAGAGTGAAAGTAAGATCAAGCAATAAATTAGTCTTGTTTTATTTATCCAGAGTTCAGTAAATCTGTTCCCCAGACTCTTAGTTTATGAATGACAGAATAAGAAAACATCTTTACTCACAGAAACTAATGTAATTCTTGCTAGGTCATCTGACTAACAAAGAAATCATGTCCAGTGATGGGAGCAGCCTCAGCTGAAAAAGTTACTGCAGGGAGGACTGTCCCTTTGCAGTGAGTTTACTGGAAGCAATACACACTGTAATCCTTGAACACACATCTAGGGGACCCACTCATCTGTCCTTCCTCATTAAAATAGAATATCATTTAGGAGTAGCACCACTAAAGAAAATACTGATTTCTCTTGGGTGCCATTCTTTAGTATGTAAAGATGAAAAAAAAAAAATTGTCTTTCTGTAAATTTCTATCAATAAAATCTGGACTGCTGGATGGTTGTAAGGTTTGGCCCAGCTTAGATGGCCAGGAATACTTCATTACATGTCTTTACATCTAGATCTGCAGTTCCTGGGCTATAAACGTAAGTACAGAATCAACCGTATACACTCAATTAAGCTCTTCTTTCAAGCTGTATGTCAAGCTGTATTTTATCCAATAGATGTTTTGGGAAGGTAGACTGTAATCAAAGTCAGTTCTGGAGATGGCATCTGCAGATGACTGGAGAGGCCTGAAGTGTTCTTCAGTGTAGAAGACTGTTGTACATTGAAGTCTCTTTCTGACAAAGTATGCTCAGGCAGGGAGCTTGTCAAGCAGAAGTTATATCTAGATTCTAAGAGCTGGAAATAGTGAATGATTGCTTAAACTCAATGAGTTTGGTAGGAGGCTGAGATCTGAACATCATTTCCTAAAAGCGAAAATGGTGATCATTTAAGGGAAGCCAGCAAGGAAGGTCACAAACTAATCTCAAAATGAAATCAAATCAGAGGACATTAAAAGATGGACAACAAAAGAGACTGAGGATAGAGAATTTTTTTTTTTTTTTTTAATGCCATAATCCTTAGGAAGTGTACTACAGGATGCTCTGGAAGGCAAAGTTGTTTGAACCTTGGTAGTGACATTGATCTGAGGAGAGAAGTATTGCCCATATGGACCACTCAGTTATAAAGAGTTATATCAGCAGAAATTAAGATTTTAAAAAGTAGAGTATGACGAGAGAGAGAGTATTTTTCATTCTACTGGAAGAATGTGATCTCTCTCTGCATAAAAAAGTCTAGTATTTTGTGCTTTTCAGGGAGCAAACCCTGTATGAATAACGAGTTTTTAAAGAAGACTGGGGATACGTTATGCTTATATTTGCACCAGGACAGAACAAAAGGCAAGATGTTGTTTATTTCTCTCAGCATTATGAATTACAGCAGCAGAAGTTACATTATTAATGCTAGTTTTCTCAGTTCAATACCAGATCTGAGCATGATATTAATTTATGTGATATAGTAATTCCTGTAGAACAATATCTGATCTTCAACTTAAAGTTTATGAAAAATCCTCCAGTGCAGCTCTTTTTTCGTACTTGCAGACTTGGAAAGAATAAAATTAAGTCTCTAATTAAAATTATGTAAAGGTTGCACAATTTTCTGTTAACAAGATCATTTGTTGAGTATTTTTCCCACAACTAGTGCAGACTTCTTCAACATTTTGGCCTTGGTTTTCCTCAGGGAAAGTACAGCAATCTATTAGGATCAAACAACTTCTGTTTAAAGAATACTGAAATGTTTATCGGTCATTTTACAAAGGGCATAATCAATATTTATTCCAGTCACAGTTAATATTCTGCAAACACATGGCACATCATGTCCTTCTGAACCCAAGTAGATTTTCTTTGTACCAATGCAATTTTATAAACTGTTAGTTTAGTTGGCTAATTATAAAAGTAACAAATCAAGCTATGCATATGAACTAGTTTCCTGGTAAAAAAAAATGGACCTTAGCTAGGAGGAGACAGCAAGAACAGTGAATATTTTCTGCAATAATTAACCAACTAAGTAAAAAACTGTGTTTCTAGAGTCAAAAAAACCCAAACAAGCCAAATCTGACACTTTCAATGAAAGCATCTTTAAAAGCCAACCTTTGGGTCTCAGTAAGAATAGAAAGTTTGTATTAAAAAAAACAAATTCACCAAAACTGTGGCACCTTTGATAATAGAATGTTTTTCATTTGTATTTCACTGACCTCAGAGAATGAAATTCTGTTCATTAGTTTACAGAACACATTTGGGCCCCATCACTAATATTAAATTAATCACAAAATGAAATTATTTACCCACAACACAGTTTTGTCTTGGGTGAGGTAGATTCTGATTCTGATCTCATTTACAATGGTTTTACATTAGTGTAATTTGATTTCACTGAAGCTTATGCTGTATAAAAGAGAAGAGAACATGGCTCATATTTTCTGCATGGTCATAAATTGCACACAACTGAAAAAAGAGGAATTTCTACTCTGGGAAGAAATCCATGCAAATGTATTTTGTTAAAATTGGGCAGCCTGTTTAGAGTGTGCTCTTCATATTTTTTTAATAAGCTCAGCTCCAAACAGAAAAGATGCTAGATTTCCAGTGCAAACATCTCCAAAACAGTCAGGTGATTCAATTTTATTAAGGATTCTTAGGAGAAAATGAAAAAAAAAATCTAGATAATTTCTGAAAGAGGAACATCTTAATTAGACAATGTTATTTTGGGCTGTTTGTATTTGTTCAGTCCAGTATTACTCAGGCATTTATCAGTAGTCAGAATAGAAAAGCAAAGTGGAAGAGGATTCCCAGGCTATTGCAGAGCATCCTACTGGTTGGGACCAGTCAAAATCATGTTATTTGCATGAGAAAGAGAAGAATGGTTATGCCTTCTGTGTTGAATCGCTCCTCAAGGTGTTGTCATGTTTTAGCCAGCTCTAGCCATGTTTTAGCCACTTTTTTGCCTCTGTATTTTATTTGTTTACTTTCTAACCAGAAGACATGTAAAGTACTTCTGAAGAAATCTCCATTGTTGCTCTCCTTAAAAAGCCTCCCAGCTAGCAGAACATAAGTGACTACTGCCTGGGTGCCTTGCAGTGAAGGCTGTAAGTTGCAGAGTTCTACAAAGACATCCGAAAGAGTACAGCCTTGTGTCTCTGTGGTGGTGCATTCACACACACCCCCTTTCTTCCCTGGACCACTTGTTGATCTGGGCTGCTTGTTGATCTCAGAAATTTCCAGAAACCTCAGCATCGATATATTGAGTCTGGAGGTTGAGTATTCCTTGACTGTGTCAGAAAGTCTTCATAGCTGAGGCTGGGAACGTACTCCTACTGCCTGGCCCAGGTGTCCAGTAGAATGACATTGAAACCTTGAGAATTTTTTAGTAATTACCACCTGGGACTGTGGCCNCCTCCTTTCTCCTCTCTTGGAGAAGTCCCTCATAATCATCAAGTTTCCTCTTGGGTTCTTGTCAGCTAAGAAACATGCTACTGCACATACCTCTACATGATGCAACAGGAGGTCAGAGGTACCCTTTAATCTGTCACGCATATACACATGCTACATTCAGTGGGATCTGGGTTAAATTTTAGGAAAAAAAAGAGAAAAAAAAGAAAAAAAGAAGAAAAAAGGAAAGAAAAAATAAGGAAAAAAGAAAAAAAAAAAGACTTTTGACAGAAGGAAAGAAATTCAGTATTTCCTGTGAATTGTTTTCCTATGTAAGGGAACAAGAGCTCCTAAACATGCATGTAGCTTAACTGTGATTATTCCTTTGGGAATGCTGCATAGGAAATGACTAGTTTCCCTCTAGCCCCACATCCCACGTCAACTCCATAGGTCAGAACCTGTCCATCCAGCCACTGCAGGTGACTCAGAGAAGAAAGAGTTTTTAGATTACTACAGAGCAATCACATAACAAATTTGATGTTAGACACCAATAGAAAGTGCGGAGTTTGATGTAAGACTTTTCTGTTTAAATTAGAATTGATCTAGACTTAGAAACACTGCCTGTTCAATGCAAACATCCTTATGTGACTCAGATCAACAATGTACAGAGCAGAAGAGAGTTTCCCTTTCTATTAAGGAAGCAGAAATAAAAAAAAAACAGAGATGACTATTCTGATGAAAAGCAAAAGAAAACCTTCAGCTTATAAGTTGTCACCTTTTATGATACCCCAGAACAATATTTTCAGGGGAAAGAGAGACTCTACTAAGGTATTTAGGACTCTAGCTTGGCAGCATATTAAGGTCTTCATTAATTTGATTTAAAAATAATCAAGTATAGTTGTTAGGGTTTTATGCCTATGGGTAATTTTTATTGTATTATCTTCATTTTTTAGGAAATAGATGGAATGTGTAAGAACTCTAAGAATATTGGAGAAGAATATTATTTTTAAAATATAGGTGAACTAAAAAAATTAAGTATCCTTAATGAAGCAGAACAGCTTATGCAGTAAGATTCTACTCTACATGAATAAGGGTAATAAAATGAGAGCTTTCAAAAAATAGAAAATGGATGAAGAGGAAAATAACTTCCAAAAGCTATTCAGTTGGAGGAATAACCTACAAACTCAGTGCAGAAAGAGGCCTGGGGGATATCAGATAGCAAATTGTACCTGAGTCTGTAATGTGCTGTGCCTACAAAACAGCACTGGCTTGCAGGTTTGTGCTTTGCAATGCAGAGATGGGTGGTCAAAGAACAGAGAGGTAAGTCATCCTCTGTTGTCGCTCTGCCACAGGCATATGGAAACCTGACCCTCTTTCTTGGTGCTGTGTTCCCCCAAAAGTGGTGATGAATGGGAAGGAGAGAGTTCAGGAAAAGACATAGAAAATCTTGAAGCAACAAACTTATCATAAAAAATTATAGGAAACTGAAAACCAAAATAATTTGGCAGTGAGATGCCTTGAGAGCAGGTGGTGGGCATAAAAGTTGGTGGCCTACAAATACTTGCTGGTTAAATTGAAAGGTAAATACTCTCATTGTACTGCATAAATATTTCTGGGAAAGGGTAAACAACTCCATGGAGTGACAAATATTCCAATTTATAAAGCAACATTTACCTCACAGATATCATAGGATAAATATTTTTTGAGTGCAATATTCCATGGAAAAATATTGTTCTGTGTTCTGCATAGAATAGTAGCTAGGACCAAATGAATTAAATAAAAACCAATTATTTTTCAGGTAGAACAGTAGTATGACATTGCAGAAATTTCATTAGAAACCCCAACATATTATGGGGTATTCCTTACACAGTCTACTCAAGAATATATGGGCTGACCGGAATTCCTTTTTGATAGAAAACCTAAGCAAAAATCCCAGCAATACATAAAGAAATAAAATCACACTGTTAATTAACAACCAACCCCCTACTTTTCTGCAGCAAACTTGGAGGCTGGCAAAACACTGACAGCAGCTTAATTTATGAGATCCTGATTTTTCTCCAAGGGATTACTCCCCACCCCACAGAGTTAAACAAAGTAACTCTTATATTGCCTTTTGCCAATACATCCTTATTTTGTCTCTAGTACCCACCAACATTGTAAATCCCCATCATTAATGTGGCAAGACATCCCCCAAAAGCATAACATCAAGTGAAAGTAAATGCTGTTCTTCTTCACTTAATTGCTGAGGTGGGATATCATTCTCTAGCCCAAGAACCCTGCCCAGAGCAGAGTGGTTGCCGAGGGCTGTGTCCACCCAGGTTTTGAATATATCCAAGGGTGGAGACAATCTTATACACTTTCTTTAAGTGAAGTAATGCACCACTAAAATCACCATCATATGTTAATGATGGAAGTGGAACGCTGCGCCCAGACCAGTAAATCACTGCTGGTAATTCCACAATTGTGCCTCGAGTAGACATCAAGGCTAAGCATCCATCTAATCTCAAACAATGACATTTCAGAATTAATCCACAAGGTGGGACACTACCATCTAAAATTTAGTAGTCTTATAGTCTGAAAACTAATTTTCTGGAACACTTGGATCAGATAGAGGACCAGTCTTTCAGCTGTTGTTAAGAAAAGCAAAAGTAGGGATTTGTGTTGTCAAGATGTGCTTATTTCACACACAACTCTTCCAATATTGAAAACCCAGTTGAATACAAAAGATTCACTGAAGGAAGAGTGACTGAAGAAAGAGATTACTGAAGAATGTGACACTTCGTAAGATATCTTTATTACTGGCTTTTTCCAGCTCCCATCCTTTTCTCTACTAGTCTCTTTCATTTAAGATGAGTCCAGCATATGGCATTGTGGTTTGTAAAAACATATATGATATTTTTCCCTATACGAAAAGTTTTGCTGGATCTTGTGGAAAGGAAAATATTGTATAGCTTATCATAATATCAGATATTATCACCTTTTCTTCTTCACTTGACTACATGGAGGACAAGGTCTACCATATTCTAACGAGCTTCTTTCCTAAGTTTTCTCCTGTAGCTGTATTACAGGCAAGGAGTTACATGCTGTGTTATCCATGCTGCTTATTTTGCTTTCTAGGCTGCCTCCCCATTTCCAGCTAGTCCTTCCAGTTTACCCAGGGGCAAAACTTTCAGATTCTTTCCTGAGTTTCTACTTTTCAGCATCTTCCAAATTCTCAAAAGCATTCCTACCTTATTAAATATGCCTAATGCTAATTGGGTCCTTAAAAATGCCGCCGCATTTCCTTCCACTGGCATGTCACTATTAATGGATGCCATGTCTTGTCCAAGGCCTCCAGCAACTCATATGGCTCTTTTTGCTGACTCCACAATCTGCTGTTTACAGGCTGTAATGCAGTGGTTTGATAGTCACTGCTGATGTCTTTGCCAGGGCAATCAAATCAGTGCCATCACATGTGTTTTCCTCTCACACCCACCATCTCATCTTTCAGCATTCCTGCTTCAGGGGCTCATAATTTTGACTATGGGATGCAATGCAACTTTTTCTATTCAAGAAAGAGCAGCTGTTTGGCGCCACGTTTAGTTCGCCAAAGGCAGCAGGGAGAGGAAGTCTCCCTAGCAGCAAAGCGTGATCTCTGAAAAGTAGGAGACGAATACCTACCAGGACCTCTAAAGTTAGACTCAACAAAGTGTTTGAAACTGTGTTTCAGTGGGAAGCAATCTAGGCTTGGCAAGGTAGAGGGGCTTGAGGAACTATATAGGTGTTTTCTATCTCTAACATCTTTGCTTCTATTATACTATGACTAATCTCACCTTGCTTTAATATTCTCTTCTGTTTCAGGTACCTGTTTCAGGTACTTATTGCCCTTTCAGTAATGCAATTATCTAAGAATCTATGGCCATCTCGTCCATACTAAACATTGCAGTAGGATAAACTACATTATTTCTGAACCATCTGCAGTAATGGATTGTGAAGTCTGGAGCTGAATTTCTCCAGTCTTCATGAGTTCTACCTTTTAATTCCATTTGCCTCATTTTCAATTAAATCACCTGTGTGTGAACAGGGGTGCCAGAGGATAGAAAGGGAAGAAAATTGACTAAAAGACAGAGATTAAAGGAATATAAAAGTGTTTTGTGAATCAGGTGAACATAGAATTAGAATTGAAACAGGGAGGGAGAGAAAATAAAATAAGAGTAAAAAAAATTAAAAATCCTCAACACTGGAGAAAGATATATTCACTGGATATTAACAGTGGGATACAGAACTTTCATTGTGATATCTTTAAATCAAGTCCATGATATGGATGTACTGACTAAAACCCATTTAGATTTTAATTGCTATAGACTGCAAGAGATTTGCTGGTGACTTTCCAGTTTTTTGCTGGACAGATGTTATATACACAACACGAAACCCACCATCATCATAATTGGTAGCCTTGTTGACAAGCTTCAAATAGATGCCAAATCATGACTAGTTGTGGAGACTCAGCTGCCCAAAATGAAAATCCTTAATGCTTTTTGTCATGTGTAATTGTGCTAGAGAGGTGCCAAGGAAGTGCTATCAATATCAAGTTAAATGCCACCAGAAGCTAAAGGCCTGGAAAAAAGGGTCAGATCAGACGACCTTATAAATGCCACCACAGCAGGTGGGATGAAGCCAAAAATACAGGGGGATGGAGCAAGAGAGAGAGTACTTTGAAGGAAAATTCTTTATCAGAAATATATTCCTACACTATTTTAGCTTTCTCTGCTGACAAAAGGTCCCATTGTATTCCTTTGATGTATCACAGGATGAAAAACCCACCCATGGAGTGCAATTCAGATAAGTTTGAGTAGGCAAGAGAGAAAAATTTCAGGATTAAAGTCCCAGAAGGAGAAAGGGACAAAATTCTCAAACACAAATGATGGCAAAGAACTGTACAATAGACATGAGCAATGTCAAGAAATGCCAATTAACAAAGTGCTGTTGAACACACCGCAAAGATTAAGAGAGAAGCAAGTTAAGGACAGAAAAAATGGTGGCAGAAATTGCAGGTAAGGCAGGAGAGAGGGAAAAATACAGATCAGTATTATGGAAAAGGAAAGTGACAAACAAGGAAAAGCTAACCAAAGGAAACTAAGAAATTATTTAGATTCAGTCGTTCATTTTTTTCAGACTGTTGCCATATACTTTTCTTCGCCAGACTGTGCAAAGGTACTGCTTTCTGCTGCACCTCTTGTTGCTATGCTGTTTCTTCTTGAGCGTGAAAACATTATTGAAATCCCACTCCCACTACTTCACAAGGATTGCACATGCTATCACCCATGTTGCCTAATTGCTAAATGCTCTCAGAACATTAATGGACAAGTAATGTGTGTAGGAGAGGCCATTTTGTAGATTAGATTTCTTAATGGACTTTCTGGAAGCAGGAGAAGTAATTAATCTCCACAGTAACGTACTGTCACCTGCTGCTGTGGTTTTCAAAATTTCTATTACCAACGCGTTTTATTTGTACGGTGTTGTGTCTATTTGTTTTCTGAATAGTAGGGGGGGTGGGATTGTGAGATGTGTAACTTTTCTTACTGGAAAGAGATCCACAATTCCACACAAAATATGCATACTTTTCTCCATAGGTTACATCAGGTGTTCAGTAGCTTTTATCCCATTCTTTGCAATTTTTCTTCTGACTTCACAGCCGAAAAAAAATTCATTCCTCTCCAGTGTGTGACAGTTCAGTCTCCACATCCACGTAATGCCTGAAGCTCTCACCAAAGAGAATGCAGAGATCCTTCATTTAGCCCCAAGATAAGCAAAAATCTAACTTTGTGATCACCTGATGAATTCAGTGAGAGTTTACAGTTACACAGGACTTTCAAAAACCAGCCCAGTAGTTTAGGCTTAGTGCAAGACACAAGTCGGAAAAATTTTGTGTTTCATAAATTCCTTGAAATTCCTTCAATAAGTTCAAAAATAATTCCATGATTCTTTCTGATGTTGTTCTGATCTCTAGTTTGTGAAACTGTAAAATTTCTTCAGTGCTTCTGGAGTTGGAGGCATTTGGCAATTCTTGGACTACATGCCACATGTTGTTAGTCTATTAAAGAAGTTCTGTTGTTCCTTTTAAACGGGAATACTCTTTGGTATATCTGTGGTTTTAGATGGCAGAGAAGAAACATAGAGCCAGATAGAGTTATGAGTACTGAGCCAATGTTGTTCTGGGCTTGTTTGTCTTTTAAGAAAAAAAAAAAAAAGAAAAGAAAGATGAACTTCTAAATCACATTTTTGCATTAGTATCCAACTGAAGAACACTTTCTTTTTCAATATTCAAAATGGAATAAAGTTGTGATAGATACTGTTTGGAAAATAGAGAACAGAACTTCCAGTATAGAATAAAATATTGAACACTTTTTAGTATGTAGTGGCATAATAGTTAATGCTGAGAAATAACCTGAGGCAGGAGTCCAAAATGAATATGTTGTTTTAGGATAACAGTTCTACAGAAAAAAACACACTTGAATAGTTATCCTGATTTCCTGTGGAGACTAAGGCTTGTGTAATGATACTGTCTATGTGCAACTGCCAGCACACACTTTTGAATGCCCCACCCCTCCACCTGCAGGTAGCTTTTGGACCATTGGCAAATTGTGACATTTGTTTTTAAAGGGTAGGAGCCTCAGGGATGGATCGTTAAGCACTTAAGAACGTCATAGTACTTAGGAGATGGAGCAGAGGAGCAAGACCCACACATCTCACATATGGGAGCAGCTGCAGCAGAAGCTCATGCCTTGATAGACAGAAGCAAATGTGCATACGAGCAAGGTCTGTGTCTTCCCGTGGGGAATCCCAGAGATGTCTCCCTGGGACACACTAAAGTCAGTGAAACATGAGGCTCATGTCTGCGTGAAAAAGAGATCCTTTACCCCGTGGAAATGCTTGCTAAGGATCAAAGCTGGGTTCAGAACGGATTATAGGGAAAAAGCGTCCTTTCATCTCTGCTCTTGTTTAAATTTGAGTGCAAAGTTTTGACCACTGCCATTTCAACATTACTTGATACATAACAAGTTAATTAATAAATGAGAGCCATTTGTAAAATTAAATTTCTTTTCTTAACAGCGCTGGAGAGGAAAAGTATTTTAAAATGCATTTATTTTTAGTTTTCAAATTCGTTTTGTCTCTTTGGAAAAATATGTGCTTGCAGCTAATGACAAGGGTAGAACTGCTGGCCTGCTAGCCTTTATTGACACAAAGCCATCTAATGACGTCCTGGTTTTCTAACTTAATGGAGAGGACAGGAAAGTTCCTTGCCATTATTATAAGAAGTGTTGTCTTGCGCAGTTTGAGGTAAGCAAAGAGCAGCTTTCAGCAGAGATGCATTTAGAGACCTTTTTCTGGGTCAAGAAAAGGGAGAGGGAGCCTGAATGTGTATGTTTTTGGCAGAAAAGTGACAAGTTCACATCTGTTCTATGGTAAATTATAGAGAGGGAACCTACTGCCTGGTGGCTGAGTATATTTCTATCTTGTTTTCTCAGTTATTGTGCAGAGATCTTGGCAACTGATAGATCAGTCATTGACTGTGTGAGAGATACTTCATGACTGATTCATGCTTGGGCAATGCTCTGCCCCTTGCAGACAAAGAGTGTATGTTATGGATGGAATAACATCTCTGCTGGGACTCCTGGCACTTGAATATGGGTTACATGAAAGAAACTAGCTGTTTTATTCTTTACCCTAGAAAGGATCTGGTGAAAACACCAATCCTCCTCCAAGATCAACATTTTTGCTAGAATTCTCCTCATGTGCTGTGCTTATTTTCAATAGGCCTCTGCTCTCTGCAGCCTTTAGGGATAATGAGAAGCCTTTCACTGCTTTTTTTTTTAAAGAACAACACATACACAAATCTCACACATGTGTCATCCCAAAATGCAATTAATGTGTTGAATTTGAAAGTTGTTCATGTTCTAGTAGCAATGCCTTTCATATGCACACATATATTCCATTTTGAGAGCATGCCATTATATATTGCTGAATTTATTTGGAATCCGTTGCCACACTTATTTTTGTCTAGTAATGAGTATACCTCAGGAGTGGTTTCCTTTTTGTGCTGGGTGTATTCTTTGTGACTGAGCCTTATGGCCTGGTTTGACAAACCTTTCTTCCAGAGAAAGTGGCAGCTTATACACTCTCCCAACACTGGACACTATTTCCTAGTTCAAATCTTTCTCAGAGTACAAATATTTTTCTGGGGAAGGATAGTGAAACAAACCAAGGAACTAGGAAAATGGTTAGTAAGGCAAGCAAGCCCCATGGCAAGCACAGGAGCCTGCCAATTAATAGCTAAACATNTTTTAACCCATTCCTGAGTCTACTTCACCACATAGCCACCAAACTGGCATAGCTGAGCACTACAAAGTTTGGGATGAGCACCCAGGGGTTATTTAACCTAGCAAAAAGAAATGCTCATAACACTGTGGATGTGGGATAATTTCACTGCCCTGAGAGTAAAAACTAGCTTGAGCATCTTGCGATATTTAATGCTGGGGACAAACTAATTTCTCCCATCTTCTATCAGCTTGTACATGGGTAAGTTGATCCCAGACAGGACACATCTCATCTCTGTGATTTCATTTACCTGTGTACAATAGGGATAATATATACACATCCCTTTCAGAGATGATCTCCAGATACTTTTTCTAAATAATTTTGCAGACAAAAAGCACTGTATAATTGCTAAGTAAGTATATTTTCCCTGACATTCTGAAAAGAGCACTGAGATGTGTAGTAAAATATTAACTTGTCCTCTGTGTGGAGAATTACACTGCTCAGGGGAACTGTGTGAGCCTTTTCAAACTAGCTGGTTCACAACACAAGCTGGTCTTGTGTTACATGGCACTGATGAGTTAGCCCTCAGACAATGAATGTGGGATGACTTAGCGCTGAGTGAGGGACGGGGAACAAGACATTGAATGAAGCTGTTAAAACTCCCACCAGAGCTGAAACTCTTCTGTAATGTGGAAGAGAAATGGGAAAGACTAAAACAGTGTTTCGCTCTCAGACTGTAAGTAATAACAGTCAAGGAAAAAAAAAAAATCAGACAGAAAAGGCAGCTTTATTTTTAATGATAGTTTGTTCTTAAGCAGCTTTCTGTTAACTTGGGCAGAGGTTGTTAAAGATGAAATTGTAGTATTGACATTTGAGTGCTATGCTCTTTGTAGATATAAAATACGGGAGTGATGTGAGTGCATGAAAACAAGCTGAATGCAGCAGATCACCCACAAGGTTTGCATATTTGACAGTTCTAACAGCTTCTGCTGAGATACTAGGCTTTGAGAGGGGAGTAAATATCTTGGAAGACTTCTAGCCTTTTAAGAGTTAATTTTTCATAAGAAATCAGCATTTGCTTAACCAAAAGAAGTCCCCAGGCCAAACCAATTTTTATCGGAGGTGGATAATGAAAGCACTTTGTGGCATTCTGCTCTGTACGCCTCACTGTGTATCTCAGTGGAGATAAAGGTGCCAAATTTGGGGCTATGATAGATAGTTAATCACTATGGAAGGGAGCATGGAAACTTAGACTTTAAACTTAGAGAATAAAAAACATGTAAATGGCAAAAGCATTTGTGTTGGAACAATAGGTAATGAAGCAGATGTAAAAAACCCTAACTTTTGGGGGGTTAAAATATGGTTTCATCAAAAAAAGTATTTTCTTAGATTTAAAACAATGGAACTATTCAAGGAAAGAGAAGAGATCAAAAGATTCCAACTCACCCTCAGCTCAGCATTTAGGATAGTTTCTGTTCTCATAAAGTTGAGACAAATGCAAAAGCTGTACAGAAAATAATGCTAAAGAAGGTCCAGCAGAGCTAGTAAGCTCTATGTTCACTGGAGGGAAAAACACTGCATTCCTTTGCCTTAGTAAGGAAAAAAACCAATGAAATAGGTATATAAGAAGGAAACAGTTTCCATTTCCTGTGAGGCAGAGTCATTCTCAGAAAGGTAGCTGACATATTGAAACTAATAACGCAGGTCGTATCAGCAAGGCTCCTTCTTTGTTTTACCATAAGAATGTTGTTTAGCATCCCAAATACATTATGGGAAAATAGCAAACCTTTATGGTGGTACACAAGAATACTAAACTCTGCAGATAGCACTTCATCTGTGGAAAAGCATGCCTGAGAGAAGAGCTGACATAAAGAAGTATACAAGTATTTGATTTAAAAAAAACTGTCCAGATCCCTTTGAAATGTGGGCTGCGATGACCAGAGCTACAAAATAAAATCCTGTAAAAAAGTAATGAAGAGATAGCACAGGGTGGCTGGTATAGCCTATTCTTCACCCCTATAACCATGGTATTGCCAGATAGGCTGTTATTTAAAGGCCACAGGGTGATGACTATTAAGATGTTGCAGAAAGCTTTATTAAAAGGATATATTAAGGTCAGGAAAGTACTGAAAGATGTCAGAACAGTGAAGGATATTTGATGGTGTCACCTTATGAAGCATTATTGAGAAAACTACTAAGGGTCCATCGCATATACAAGAAGTCGAATAAAGATCAAGGTTAGTGACTATGGGTGGGAGAAAGCTGCCTGAGGTGAAATAAGCCTAGAGCTGTGGATGTTGGAAAGGAATAAAAATTCCACAAGGCTGAGCTAGAGTATTCCTGCATATTGACAGTTATGGATAAATTTATGTGATCTCACAAATGCTATACACTTTTAAATGACTTAAAACTGAGTTCCCATTTTAAGCTCCAAAAGATCAACACAAAGGTCTCCCAAGCAGTAGTTACTTTCATTCTCTCTTGTAAGATAATAATTAGAAATATCCTTTTGAGAATGTGTTTTCAGATGCCAGGTAATCAAAGCTCAGTTGTGCATAGATATAGCCTTTTTTTCTTTTTTTTTTTTTTTTACAAGAACAAATGAAAATAATTACTTTAAAGTACCCACTCATGAGAATAACTCTGCTCATCAATCTAATTGCAAGCAGACGCTGTCTTTCCATCACAATAAATTCACAATGGTTCATTAGCTTCTATAAGAGGATGAAATGGATCATCCTGTTAACATTGACATTGTTTTAAATGGTTGATTTCACTATGTATGTGTTGGAATTTGCAGTATACCTGTACAACAACAACAAAAAAAAATAATTAAGGAAGTATTTGGAAGACAATGGCAAAGAGGGAAAACCAATATTTCCTGCAGGTCCCAGACCTACAGCTTGACTGAAAGATGAGAAGTGGTTTAAACAAATATGACTGAGTATAAATGTCTTGAATTATCAGTACTCACCTGAAGGGCGATAACTTTCTAAGTTGCAGTAAATCAGTTGTTTTCAGTCACAGAAAGGGATAATTTGATTTTTCCCCGTACACGAAGAAAATGTGTGTGTGAGAACAAAGATAGGAAAACCATGCTTTTACTATTTTCATTACGATCACAAAAACATCCTTGAAGAGATAGCACTCTCCTGGAATTTATATTCTAGATAAAAGTGTTCCAGCCCTAGTGTAACTGTTGTTACCTAACAGGAGGGAGGTGGTCATTACTTTGTTTTATCAGCTTTTCTTTCTCTCCTTTTTGCAGGGATTTAAACATACTGTCTTGCTGAATCATTCAATCCATTTCCCTGGCTGAGACTGGCAGTATACTCTGTGGATCTGATGGAGGGATTTTATCATGGACCTGGCTCTGCATGCAAATTAGGGATGCTAACTAAGGAAGGACAAAGAAAGAGGAAAAGCTAGTGTAATATCTGAAAAAGAAATAGGAAGCACCTCAGCTCTGATTCTCTTCTTTCTTACTTGATCTTTCCTAGAAGTAACTTTATTGACTTAACCAATTTTTTAAAAAAAAAAATTTTTTGGTCCGCGCCTCTGGGAAAGAATAGTCAAGGTCATTGTTTCCAATTTATACCTCACGACTCTAACTTTTGCCATAGATATGGGATGCTAGTTTATTATTTATTTTGGAGGATAATCCCTGGTCATTGTAAACTCAAAATACAATATAGCTCACTCATGACAAAGTAAGATTAGTTTGAAGATTTAAGTTTTCCCTATTACATTGTTAAAGCTCACATATTTAATTCTGTTCCTTAGCTCTATCATCTAGATTGATTGATATTTTCACATCAAGCAAGCAAAACTGCCACTCAGGTTTGAAATAAAGAAATAAAGATATTTCTCTTTCTGGTCTTATCTCCCTGCAGCTCCCTCCTGGCTTCCAGTCTGTTTTGATCCTATCATCTACTCCAAGACAGCTCAACCAAAATTCTCTTGGAAAATTTAGTTTCAGAATACAATCCTAGTCCCTACGGGAAGACTGGGTGCTCTGCCATTGACACCAAGGTTGCCTCAAGGTCTAGGAGCATGCACGTGTCCTGGGCTACTGCTGTTCATGTGGCAACTGGCAAAGCCTCCTGGGCTCTCTTGTGAGACTCCCTCAGCTGTTGCCACCTTATACCCTCACACTCATCCACACACTCAAGCGGTGATGCAGCAGCTTCTCTCCTGTGCTGCATTGTCAAATGCCAGACGTAGCTGACTGCTTTCTGAAGCCCTGGAACGTGGCTATCTAAAGTGACCTTACTCCACCCCAAAACTGAATGCTCTGTCGTGGGGTCAGTATGTTACTGTGCCCCACGTTACACAACCCAACACGCAGATGTTCTCACACCCAGAGAAAGGTAGATCTTTCCAAGAAAATATACCTTTTCTTGGAGCACTAGGAGCCAAGTTCTGCCAGTTTTACCTCTGGGCAGCAGCTCTTGACTCAAGTGGTGAAATGAATGGTCTTCTCTGTAATACTGTATGACACAAGTAAAGACACAGGATTTCAGCTGTATGTGGACAGCCGTCTGTAACATTTTCTGTGACAAAAAAACTGCTTGAGAGAATTCTAACAGCCTCACATACCTGCACCCCTCTACAGAGCCAGGGTCTGCTACAGCCATCGTATGAATGGTGTAACTCTCTCCCAAAACTCTGAAGACACCTGTGCTGTTACCATGTAATAGCTTGGTCTTTCAGGATAATCTATTTCTCTATCTCCCCTCTCACGCCAGAATACAAAAGCCTCTGAGGTGCCCACCCTGTGAAAATAGTGGAGAAGAGACAAAGCCCATATACCAGTCTTAGATAAATGGTCATTACTACTCTGACAACTATTCCCAGGTCTTTTTGCAATGTATGGTTGCGGGATCATAAAAGCCAAATGGGCTCACCGACCTTTTCCTGACAAAACCAGTTAGAATGAGGCTTGTCCTTTTTAGGGATCTATTGCATTCAAGATTTCTGTGTGGTTTTCTGTTTACCAGAGCTTGAAACCATGAATAAAGTTGCTGGCCTTTCAATCTGGGCAGGGACAACATCATATGTTAGTGCTCAGCTTGAATCTTCAAAAGATGGGATCTTCTAAGGGACTATGAATATCAGCCTCTTTGCTGCTGGCCATACCCTGGAGAAGAGCGACAGCAGCTGCTTCTAGTCTAGAGCCCAGCGTACACTCAAATCGAAGCTCTCCATGTAAAATGAGTGCAAGACCCATGCTTAACTAGGCATTTTAGGCAGGCTTCAGGCATGCCTAGGTGGGTGAGTGCATGAAAGGTTGGGTGCATGCTTTCCCACAGGACCAATCCAAGCATACCTACCTGCAGTGCAGGCAGCTTGTGCTCGGCTTCATGAAACACCCAGCCCTGAGGGCATTTGCTATTAAGAAAGATCCCACATCTGGCTAACCTGCCCGATGTGCCTCTACCACAGGAACACCTGGGACTTGTGAGCAGCCTCTGTTTGGGCTCTGCCTTTTGATACGATGTGTATGTAACATTGAGCTTAAATCAGTGGCATGTAGGCATGAGTCTGTAAAACACACAGGACTTTGGGATCTTTCTGTCCTTGTCTCCTAGGGTATAGCACAGATGCAATAACAACACCCTGCCTGATGTGCTTTATGATTTGTGCATTTTCTTTCTCTCTACATGATACCTTGCTCCCAGCCCGAAAAAGGTACCAAAATGACTGAGGAAAAGCTTTTGAGGCCCTCTAAAGCCTCATCCACTGTATTTCAAACCACAGGTTCCATAATGACACCACCATTTAATTGTGTGGAATTAATTAGCATTGGTGCTCCCAACTTCTATACCTCAAACCTTTTCTCCCTTTAGTAAAACTAATTGCAGTTCCTGTCCCTGACACCAACATAATATCACAAGCTATTAACTGCAGCCATTAACTGCAGCTAAAGAAACAATAGTGCTTTGTTCACTTCACCTGCAATCCTCAAATAATGGACCTGAGTGAATTATGAGATTTATAAAAATGTTGCAAGCAACTTCTCAAAATACCTGTTGATTTCAGTGTAATGGACTCCCCTGCCCCACTCCAGCCACACAGCTACTCTGCAGCCACTCACTTCGCCTACCAGTGCATCTTTGTGTATTTGTGGATTTTCCATCCTGTGCAATAGGATGGGAAAGAAAAGACTCATTTTTTATTGTTGTTGTTGTTGCTGATAGACACGTGAGTTTTGGCCAAGGGAAAAGAACGACTGATCTGTTATAATGTGAATTCAGTGCCAAATGGTAAGTAGTACAAGATGTTATAATGAAAACCTTATGCTCAGGACAGTCCATGGAGTATTAATTTGGATGCTAGCAGGGGCTTGAAGTTGTGGAGGGGCCCTAGGGTGATTCTGAGTTGTAACTCTCTTGTCAGGCTCACGCCAAAGATATTGCCCTTGATCTCTGCTACCTTTAGACAGTGAAGTAAAAATGAGGCCCAAGGCACCAGCAGTGACTATCACCGGAGAAAGAGTGCATTGACAGATTAAGGATTGTTCACGTTAGGCCTCCAAAGGGAATGGGCACTCAAGGCCTCCTTCACCACTGGGGTTATTTCAGTAAGGACTCTGCACAGGAGAAAAGCAAAATGCAGTGATTGTGTGTTCTTGAAGCTCCATATGGATCTGAGAGCCAGTCTCTGGGGAAAAATATTAATGATGGATGATACTGAAAAGAAATCAGAAATATTATTTTGACCTAGGGCATCCAGTTCTTAATCCCTAGTTCAGCTGTTGCAACATCCTTTGGAAGACTTTATATGAAATCCAACTCAGGTGATGTACAAAACTGTCACTGAGCTATGCCAAATACCAAATCTTTAATGAGGTTATTCTTGTGTTTTATGGGATGCAGAGCAGTAATCTACTTTCTGCTCTGGTTAAGGGAAATGACTACTTTTCAGTGTTGCATCATTTATCAAAAATAATAACAAATAGAAAAAATCCCTTAGAAGCTAGATGTGGAAAATTTAAGAAGTTTTGATGAATAAACTTATCTCCAATCAACTTAAGCTGTGCAAATCCTTTAGATGAGACATTGAAATGGTTCTGAGACACTAAGTTAATTTGGTGAAGTCTAGTAACAGCATCAGGTTTTTCTGAACAACCTGATTTTCATGTTACAGATGTGTCAGCGTAAGTATGGATGCACTAATCATTCTGGTATAATTAGCTGCCTGGTGAAATGTCTCATTAGCGTGGGGAGTTACTGATGAATAATTTGCCATATCCTAATTATTCCTTTCTCAACCCTCCTTCCTTTATAAATACATAATTATAAGCATTTAGGAAATAACTTACATGGTGTTGAAAATCTACCTCATCATTTAGACCCTTCCAACTTTTCTGAAGAGTAGTTTATGCCAAGTGCTGAGAATTAAGATAGCTATGGAAAGAGCTGTTCTATAATGTTGCAGCAGTGCACAAGGCGCACAAGGGCCTGCATATGATCTGAAAGCTCCTTTCTGAGAAAGGCCCCTCTTGTGCTTTACTGCCCCAAGGATGAAAGCAATGAGATATAGTATTAGGCTGCACGCAGACTCCACTGTGTCTGAAGCTTCTCCTAACTTAATAGAAACATATTTTAGAGTGATAAATGCTTCAAGCAGGTTTCCACTAACTAGAGAAAGGAAGAGTTGACCCACCCCTGGAATCTGGAAGAAGTTGAGAGAGGTAGTTTATGTTGCATAGATATATCCAGTAAGCATTCGAGTTTTATGGTAGATGGAGTTTACAGTAAACCTTGAGACACATTGATTAGAGCTGAAGCTGGAGGGCGAATGAATGACGCACACTCGCTGTGCTGTTTGGGAACACCAGCAAGGGCTCTAGCTTCAATTAGTACATGTATCTTGATAGCATGCAGCTCCAGAGTCAAAATGTAATGAACTTCACCCACTTTGTATTGTAGTGTGTCTGAACAGACAGGGCATGATGTACCCTATGGTTCTGCTCCAGGCAGATAGTATTAAGTTGTCTCAAGAAATTGCTTCTGTGCTTTCCTTTCCTCTTCTACTTTTGTTCTTATTTAGTCTGCAAAATTTGCTGAAGTGGGGGCAGGGAGTAAACAAAAATGACTTTATATTTTTGTGCTTGCTTATATACAAGACCTCCCACAGTAAGGCGTTTGCATACTACTACAAATATAGCCTTGTAACAGCTTCACTAAAATAGTACTATTAACTAACTTTCCATTTTTTAGGGCTCTTACACACTATGTGAAGTGCTGGATGCAAGGAACTTACAACAATCTTTCAGTAAAATTTGAGCCAGAAGAAGAGAAAATTCAAGCAGTCAACTATCTACTTGGACAGGGTAGGGAGAGAGGCAAGTAAAGTCAGTTGACTATGCATGGAAGGCCAACTGGTTGCAGGTCATCTGACTCTAGAGAAAGCTAGTACTGGTCAGCTCTGTTGGTGAAATTGTGAATCTCAGCATCTTGGAGCAGGATTCCCTGAGGGTAAATTTTCTTTAGTCCATCTCCTAAACAAGTAGGTGAGCTGAGGATTTGCTCCTTGTAGTCACATCGCAAATGAAGCTCAAACTGCTTTCTTTCTCTTTATTCTCCTTTTTAAAACAGGAAAGAAATGGCTAGCCCTTATGATTCAAAACAAAACTAATAACCCTTAGATTTATTGTCCAAGAGATGAATAAACCTTTTATTAAAAAAAAAAAAAAAAAGTTGTTGGTGTTGGTGGTTTTTTGTAAGTCTCTTGCCTTAGGAACAGTGAGAGTGACTTCAGAGGACTCATCAGATCCATCCCTTTTTTCCCAAATTGACATTAATTTCTGTCACAGTTTTCAGTCTTAAAGCTGTTCAGCATGCTTCTACAATGTAAAATGCTTCTCCTAAAGTCTCACAAGTCCAGTTCTCATTATTATCACAATGACCCTCTCCTTTTAATAGCCCAAAGAAGAAGATAAAGCATTTTATTTCTGAACACTCCCTGTGCAACCTTACTGAGCACAAAACCCTAAGAAAAATATGGAGCATTGCCCTCTGGCTGCTTTTTGTATTAGCCATAGTCCTGATTTTGTATTCTGGCATTGACCGAGAGTTCTGGAGTAATAGTAACTCAAATCAAACTTATGAAGCAGAGAGAGTGCCTTCTGTGAGCTCTGCCAGTCTCTCAGTTGTTTCGTATTTTTTATCATCCCTCTATACTTTCAAGTGGTTCTGTGTTTTTCAGCACCTCCCACATTTTCATAGTCAATCTAGAAATACAATAAGTGAAAACTCAGTGGAACAGAAGAACAGCTGGTGAAGAGCAGAAAAGTTAAAAGCCTCACTCACCTGTTTTTCTGCACATATTTAATCTTTGTGAAGGAATTAAGTATTGTGAGGCAAATGGATAGACCACACAAGGGAAATACCTTGCAGCCCATAGTCATCAAGCATTCCTATCCCTGTGCCCTGAATGATATGGCTATAGATTCAGTTCCCTGGAATCATCCCTGTTTGTGTTCGGCATGTTGTGGCAACCCGTGCAGTGACAGAAAAAAAGGCAATTTCTGTAATATATTCAGGGCTCTTTAGAAAGCAAGCACAGTAATGCTATTAAAAGAAAGGAGCAGGACCTAGGCAGGCTTCATTCTGAAGCTGAGCCACTCTGTTTTAGTGTGACTTCAGTCTGTATTGTTCATTTTAACCCACTATGTCTCATTTTCCCATCATAAAATTGGAATAACGGTGCTACCTTACTTCATAGGGAGGTTTGGGGTTTTTTTGTGAAGTTTATTGAACTGGTAAATGGACAGAATAATAAAATGTAACAATGATACACCATTATCCTCCCTGATTTCACATCCCTCATCAAAACCTGCTATATCTCAGAAATCACCAGTGTTAATGGCTAGAATGACAAATAGTATTCCAGGTTGTTTTTTTTTTTTACATTTCTCAGTGTTTTAATGAAGTTCTACGGAATTGCTTAATAGTGAAATAGCCAAAATAAATAAACAAGTGTTAATGTAATGATCTTTATCCATCTTTCTCTCCTTTACTATTTTTTATTTCTTACCAAAGCACTCTTTCTTTCTGGCAGAGTCCGTGTCTGTTTTCACAGCATCTAACAACACAATGAGTTTATAATGTGGTCAATGAACTGTTGGAAAAGTTTACATTGAAGATTTTTCATCACATGAAATACCTAGGGCTCCCAAGTGAAGAAGATATCTCCCTCTAAGACAGAATTTAACTGAATACTGTCCTCAGAAAGGATAAATTTAAATGTAGACTTGAGAATTTTCCCAAAGGGAGGCTTGAACATTTCATTTTTTCCTTCTCCAAGTTCAGGAGTGCACAGACTTGTTTGTGTCAGGTGTCATCGTTAGCAGAGGTTGGTGCTGCTCCTGGCTGTGACAGGCTCCAGCTGTACTCGGGGCACTGGATTACTGTCAAACAGCAGCTATGTCCCTAGCAGCAAAACTTGTATTTAGATTTGATTGGCTGATGTAATATGAATTGTATTATGTGGAAGGCAGATAAGAAGATCTCTACATGTAACTTTTGGCCTTAAATAGCTCAAGTAATTGATTCTTCTAATCTTTGGGAATGCTTAGGATGTTACTGTAATAAATAAATAAGCAATAAGTAATTTCTTGAAGTATCCTCATGACTGAAATATGAGACTTTGCCAATATAATTGAGAATAAATGCCACCCTGGTTATCGTTACTGCAAGTAGTCTGCTTGCTCTGGAAATTCCATATCCTAAGGTGAACCATGATGGTTTTATTTATAGTTTCAATATGAAAGTACCTCCTCAGATTATAAGATAACCTTTAATAGTATAATAGCTGGGAAATAAGCAACTGAAGCTTATTGGAGACTTTGAATTCTGCCTTGTATCTGACAATTTGGTGCATGTCTATTTACATGGAATTCCATTTATTTTTCATTCTCTTTTGTATTTTGATTTGTAGGTTGGAATTGTTTGTCAATCCTCCACTTAGGAAATCAAGAACATTAAAATGATTAGAGTTTGCTGACAGCCTTGGGGAAACTTTTAAAAAACATTTCATTTAGAAGCAAAACTGCCTCTGTAATTTATACTACCTATAGTTATTTCCCAGTTGGTTGCTGTGGAAACAAATGTCATATCAAAACCAAAGGACCGCAATCTAGGTACAACAGATGCAACCCATGGGAACCCTTGAGAAAGGCAACCGCTGGGAGAGGGATTTGTCTGGCAGACAACTGATGTCTGGACTCTGTAGTTTGGCCCATTTGTGCCCAACACAGCACTAAAGACTGAGAACAAAGGTGAATTTCAACCACTTTTATGCTTTTTTTTTGCTGAGAATAGGTTTTGTTTAGGACAGTTTAAATTGTCCTTCAACTCATTCCTGTCAACTCATGACCCTTGGGAGCTGATCTGACAAAGAAGAGAGCTTTGGCATTACCTCAGCCCTGCTCCTCAGGAAGATTTATCTGCACAGAAAGGATGATCAAGGAGTCAGTTTGACTGGTTTCATCCTAATGCAGGAGTGGGTCAAAGCAAACACAGGAAGAACTGGCTTTTGTCTTTCTGAGCTGAAAACCTGTGGTTTGGTTCTGCTGGGTACTGTTCAGCTGGTGAGACTGTGATGTAGCAATTGTTTACCCCAGAGAAATGTGTCAACAGAAATTATTATTAATTCAAATAGCATATCAAATTTATCAAGTAGCTTTAGGTAGAAAGAAAGGAATACTTGAAGAAAGGCAAAATCTTTCCTTCTGTTAAAAACTTAGAATGAAATGTACTGAATTTTCATTTCAAACTAATGATTCAAAATGCAGCTAAAAATGATACAAAGGACATTCAACCAGAAAAAAAAAAACAACCACCCCACCTCCCCCTTCAAATAAAAGCACAATAAATATTTTGCTTGGGGCTGACACATACATTTGAAGTTGACTTAAAATAATGTAATTTGACAAGTTTGTTTCTGACAGTAAACTGAAAAAAAAAAAGTCCCAAAGGAGAGCTTTAGTTCTCCTCTTCCTTTCTTGGCTTTACTAGGTCCTGTTGGCAGGGTGATGTCTTTTAAATATCTTTGACTATGCCAGATGATTAAATCCTCCAAGCTGGCCATAATTTTTATATTGGCTCCATACATTGCACTGAAACCCCTTCCTTGCCTTTTCAGTCCTCTGCTCCATAACTATCAGATCCTTTACCTATCCTATAGGTAACATATCCTATCTCTTGTTGCCTTCATCTTTTTTTGTGGCAGGGACTGCCCAGAGCATGAAATGTACCCTACCAGCTGCCAGCCAACCCTGGTCCACCTAAGCAGTGTGCAGCATGTTTTATTTCTTGCATAGACTTAGCTATAAAGCTTGATTAATTTTTTCAAAGACACCAGAAATTATATGGTTATAAATAGTTATGCAAATTTTATAACCACAGTATTTTAATTAGAGTATAAGCTCATTGAAATAAAGTCATCCTTTTTTGTACAATGAGGTCTCACACTATGAGATGTTAATCAGTCATTCTGGCTTTACATTAAACACACTTAAAGGTATGATGACATGGAAGAAATATTTCTATTTTCCACAGAACAAATTACTATTAATTACAAAGTGTGCACATATAATGGGCTCTCAGAATTCTCCATGCTATTGCGCTCCCTTCCCCCCCCCCAAAGAAGGGAAAAGAGGACTTTTTATGACTAGTGAGATTTGCATTACCACTGCTGGCCACAACAAAGAGGTCTGCAGACTGGAGTTGGATCTCAGGAGTGAAAATGGATCTAATACAACCCCCTTATTCACCAATCCTCATAGACTGTGTTTACAGCAGAAGGATTTGGCATGTAATGCAGAGTGGGAGTAATTTTTTAAGTGTGGAAAAGGACACTTAGAGAAATTTGGCTAGCTTTGCTACGTGTAATTCCTTTATGTGAAAGGCATTAGACTCTCAAATTCTGTCCCTATAGATGAGTTGAGAAAAAGGATGAACTATGTCTTTTTATTTGCTGCACATCAAAAACATGAACTTAAATTTGTCTTTGTGTGTGAGTTTTTTCACAATATGTTTCTGAACCCCATAGGAAGATTAACAAATGGAGGAAATAACACTAGCTCTCTCAGAGAATAACATACCTCTGACGTTTGCTTGATTGCCCCTTCTGCCAAATCACCTGCATTTGCTATTCTGAATAGTTGTGCTGTTCCCTAATGGCTTTGTTTGGTATTCCAAATTGATGTTGCATCAAATTATGTGCTTGTTTGTTTGTTTGTTTTCCTCAGGACTTCTCTTGTAAATTAGCAGCAGTTAATGGGGAGTTAAACCGTTCTCAAAATTGACTACCAAATTCACTCAGTAGAAAAAAAAGATGACCTTTAGAGAGAATTGAGTGTTACAGAAATATACCCCAGGGTCACAGAGAATGACACATGAGGAGCGGCGGCCATTGGGGAAAGAACTTCCTAAAAGTATTTCATAAATAACAAAGCCCAAATCAGAGCCTTTTCTCATCCTTTCAAAAATAATTGCCTCCCTTCATTGCACTGGATCATGCAATCTATCCGATTTGTTATTGGCATTTAGAAGTAAATATAACATCTTCTTTTTGGTCCATAATTCACTGTGGTGGTCCCAGTGGAATCACTGATGTTGGAAGTAGGGAGGAAAGGTGAAGTCATACACAACTGTCTGGCAATTCGTGTCTTAAAATTTGTTCACTTGAATTACTGTGAACTGATCAGGTACAGAATGTGCTGGAAATGAATGAACTGAAAATTTGTTTGAACCATTGTCTAAAGCTGGAACTGATGATGTCCATTCTCTATTGTACACAGAAATTTACTTGTCTTTTAATATCTCATTTCCTCTTGCATTATTTATCAGAAAGGCCAAAACATGATGAAACACTGTTCAATCAGTGCTGCTAGGCCTATCTAGAACAAAAAAGCACTAGAAACCTCACCTCAAATACTCTCTAATCAAGAAATCCAGATATGCCTCCAGTTCAACATATAAAATATACATTGGCTGTCATGGAAGATGAGTACTGATAGTGTTGTGTAACATTTAAGTCTCATTTTGCAAATGGCAGAGATTAGAGAGAGTTTGCATAATCATGTAAACTCCTCAGCCTTGAAGCAAATTGAAAATCCAGCTCCGTTTGAAGATTTATCTATTGCTGAATTAAAATCCTACCTCAGATTCAGAAACAACTATGGGAGTTTTATTAAGAACTAATGTTTTTTAACATGTGTGCCAGCTTAACTCTGAAATGTCTTTCTCAGCTACTGTCAGCAAGATCAGATTGTGAAGAGAAAACTGTCCTTTTACTTTCCAATTATGAGTGAGCTGGGACATACAGATTTTCTGCAACACTGCTTCTGCAACACTGCTTCAGCTTTCTCATACATGTAGTTTGTAACGGTTTAAGATACTATATAAAGTAAACATCTAACATGTCTGTAAGGTTTAGTGTTTGAAAACAGAATCTTGAGTCCTGGTTTTAAATTTCTTGAGGAGAGTTTGGTGAGAATCTCTTCCCTAACTTGAGTTTAAAAAAAAAAGTTTGATAGAATCACACAAAATGTAGGATAAGTTACATCTCCAGATTTGGCAGCTTATGCATCACTGAGAAACTTCTTTTTAAAGTAATAAATCATAGACATCATAAACCTAACATCTCTTCCACTTTAGACTCTTCTATTGTTCTGTTGAAAAAGGTTAAGTATCAGAGATGTATTATACAAGCCCAAGTCATTGACATGGACAATATAGTTACAGTTTTATTAATGGAGCAATTTACAAAGAACAGCATAGCAACATGAACGACCTCAAGAGCATTAACTAAACAGTCCAGCAATTTTGTTTGGGGGAAAAAAGTCATTGATCAAAATTAGGAGGTTTATAATTCTGATAGAACCTCAAAATATTACAAAAACATTTTGTGAGCTAAGTAAAAAAGCAAAACCAAAGTTACATAGTTCAACCTGATATATTTTGTATTTCTGTTTTAGTGGGAAACAAATATCTATATTTCAGACTGCTGGAATCAGGTAACTTGCTCTCACCCGTGCCCTCTCCCTCTCTCTCTCTCTTTCCCTTCTTTCCTCTCCTTTCGCAAAAGCCCAGAAGCACAGAATGGTTGAG
>VZTQ01014104.1:0-49838 GCA_013400755.1 Pelecanoides urinatrix
AGTGTTATCAAGCCTTGGAACAGACTGTGAAATATATCTTCACTCAAAGTGTAATCAAGCCTTGGAACAGGCTGCCCAGGGAAATGGTAGAGTCACCATCACTGGAAGTATTTAAAAGACATGTAGATGTGGTGCTTAGGGACATGGTTTAGCGGTGGACTTGGCAGTGTTAGGTTTGTGGTTGGACTCGATGATCTTAAAGGTCTTTTCCAACCGAAATGATTTTATGATTCTATGATTCTATATTTTATATGTAAGAGTAATGTTTTTCTAAATTAGGATTTTATGTGTTTTGGTCTAGCAGCTGTTCACACATGTTTTGTTTTCAAATACATGTGACAAACTAAGTGAATGTGGAAATGTTCATTAGTAAATTTTATCTTCAGTTTTTCTTAAAGAAAACATAGATAAATGAGAAATACCTCTAGGCTTACTGAAGAAAGAAATTCAAGCTCTTCTAGTTTGTTCTTTAAGCAGAATGAAGTATGCTTTTCAGTTATTACACTTTATCCCTCAATAAGCAAGAATAGCCATCTTAGGTTCCCTGTGTAATAGCAGGAGACATTTCCAGAGGTTGATTCATACAGTAGACAGATTAGCTTTTGCACATTATAGAATCACAGAATCATAGAATAGTTTGGGTTGGAAGGAACCTTTAAAGTTCATCTAGTCCAATTACCTTGCCATGGGCAGGGACATCTTTAACTACATCAGATTGCCCACAGCCCTGTCCAACCGGCCCTTGAATGTTTCCAGGGATGGGGCATCTACCGCCTCTCTGGGCAAACTGTGCCAGTGTTTCAACACCCTCCCTGTAAAAAATTTCTTCCTCATATCCAGTCGAAATCTCCCCTCTTCTAGTTTAAAAATATTCCCCCTTGTCCTGTTGCAACAGGCCCTGCTAAAAGGTTTGTCCCCATTTTTCTTATAAGCCCCCTTTAAGGACTGAAAGGCTGCAGTAAGGTCTCCCTGGAGCATTCTCTTCTCCATGCTGAATAACTCCAACTTGCTCAGCTTTTCTTCAGAGGAGAGGCATTCCATCCTTCTAATCATTTTAGGGGCCCTCCTCTGGACCCGCTCCAACAGGTCCATGTCTTTCTTGTGTTGAAGGCTCCAGAGCTGGATGCAGTACTCCAGGTAGAGTCTCAGCAGAGTAGAGGGGCAGAATCACCTCCCTCAACCTGATGGCCATGCATCTTTTGATGCAGCCCAGGATATGGTTGGCCTTCTGGGTTACGAGCACGCATTGCTGGCTCATGTCCAGCTTTTCATCCACCAGCACCCCCAAGTCCTTCTTGGCAGGGCTGCACTCAATCCCTTCATCCCCCAGCCTGTATTGACACTAGGGGTTGCCCTGACCCAGGTGCAGGACCTTGCCCTTGGCCTTGTTGAACCTCAGGAGGTTCACATGGACCCAATTCTCGAGCTTGTCCAGGTCCCTCTGGATGCATTCCATCCCTCAGGNAGGTTCCTTGATGGTCTCAAACCTGATCATCTCCTACAGTGGGCAGCTCTTCATTCTCCCAATCCCTGCCTTTCCTTTCTGCGGCTTTAGCAGTGAGGTTCGAGCACTTGCCAGTGAAGGCTGAGGCAAAAATGTCATTGAGTACCTCCATCTTCTCCATATCCCAGGTAACCGGGTCACCCATTTCATTCCAAAGAGGGCCCACATTTTCCTTAGTCTTGCTTTTGTCCGCAACGTACCTATAGAAGCTTTTTTTGTTGCCCTTGACATTCCTGGCCAGATTTCGTTCTATCAGGGCTTTATTTTTCCTAACCTGATCCTTGGCTGCTTGGACAATTTCTCTCTATTCCTCCCAGGCTACCTGTCCTTGTTTCCACCCTCTGAAGGCTTCCTTTTTGTATTTGAGTGTGTCCAGGAGCTCCTTGTTCATCCATGCAGGCCTCCTGGCATTTTTGTCTGAGTTCCTCTTTGTTGGGATGCATCACTCCTGAGCTTGGAGGAGGTGATCCTTGAATATTAAGCAGCTTTCTTGGGCCCCTCTTCCCTCCAGGGCTTTGTCCCAAGGCACTCTACCAAGCAGAGCCCTGAAGAGGCCAAAGTCTGCTCTCCTGAACGCCAGGGTAGTGAGCAGGTAGTGAGCTTGCTGTGCACCCTCCTTGGTGCCCTAAGGATCTTATACTCTACCATTTCATGGTACTGCAGCCAAGATACTCTTGAGCTTTACATTCTCCAGCAGACCCTGGTTGTTGGTGAGAACAAGGTCCAGCATAGCACCGCTCCTCATTGGCTCCTCTATCACTTCGAGAAGGATGTTATCATCAACGCATTCCAGGAATCTCTCTGATTGCTCATGCCCTGCAGTGTTGTCCCTCCAACGGATATTGGGGTG
The DNA here is from genome assembly GCA_013400755.1 of Pelecanoides urinatrix. NCBI lineage: Eukaryota > Metazoa > Chordata > Aves > Procellariiformes > Procellariidae > Pelecanoides > Pelecanoides urinatrix. The sequence continues at coordinate 2,355 of VZTQ01014104.1, forward strand.
GGTGAAGTTCCCCATGAGGACCAGGGCTTGTGAACATGAGGCTGTTCCTATCTATCTATAGAGGGCCTCATCTTCTCAGTCTTCATGGTCCGGTGGCTTGTAGCAAATGCCCACCGTCATGTCACCTGTCCTCGCCCTCCCTTTAATCCTGACCCATAAGCTCTCAGTTGGTTCCTCATCCATCCCCAGGCAAATTCCATGCACTCCAGCTGGTTATTGACAGAGAGGGCAACACCCCCTCCTCGTCTCCCCTGCCTGTCCTTCCTAAAGAGCCTGTATCTTTCCATTCCAATACTCTAATCATAGGAGCCATCCCACCACGCCTCTGTGATGTCAATAAGATCATAGCCCTGCAGGCGTGCGCACATCTCTAACTCCTCTTGTTTATTCCCCATGCTATGTGTGTTTGCATAGAGGCATTTAAGCTGGGCCCCCGATGAAGCTGGCTTACTGGCTGGGGTTCCTTTGTGCTGCTCTCCTGCTGACCTGTGTTTCTTTTCCAGGCTCTGGACATCTATTGCTGGCCCTGGCACCAAACTGGTAGGAGTGGGATGGATTGAGGTTCCCCTCCCCTGGCAACTTTAGTTTAAAGTGCTCTTCACCAGCTTGGCAAGCCTATGACCAAAGATGCTCTTCCTTCTCTGACAGATGGACCCCATGAGCCCCCAGTAGACCAGGTTTCTCAAAGCAAGTCCCACGGTTTGAGCAGCCAAACCCCTGGCTGTGGCACCAGTCCTGTAACCATTTGTTGATTTGCTAGATTGGACTGGCCCTTTCAAACCCCTTCCCTTTGACCAGGAGGATTGATGAATCGAATTGATATTGCTTTCCATGTCTACATTAAGGGTGACAACATGCCTACCTTATTCAGTTAGATTATTAAGTCAGCCTATATGAATCCATACCTAAGAATCCAGGCCTGCATTTTCACACAGATGCTGCCAGTACCACAAAAATATCTAAGAACAAATAAAATAGCAAACATGAACAATCAAAGCCTGTGTTACATGCAGTTATCTATGTTGTACTGAATATATCATGTGGTAAAGTAAATTGTAATGAATTCATGAAGCATTTGTTTCATATTGAGGAGCCATATCACAATTTAGACATATTATGAAATATAAAGTACAAACATAAAACATATAAAATTGATTCTGTTTTGAATTAAAAAGGCCAGTGAACCTACATGAAATTGTACTGACTTTGTACACAATTTTTTTTTTTGCAATTGCAGTATTTTTTTTTCCTTTTAACAAAACCCTAGCACTTAAGGAAGGTACTCTTCTGTGTTAATTCAATTGTAAGGTTGCATTTTCAAAATGAGAACAGGATTTGGACATACAGAAAATAATGTTCTATGAATAATAAAACAGTTTAACCCACAATTTTTTGAAAGCAGGTACATGCTTTCCTCTGAACCATGCTGTTAACTCACAGTAAAAGAAAAACATTTCTCCATTTAATTGTTATATAAGATTTGGAAAACTAATTGGCCTCTGTGTGACATTTGAATATAACTTATGATAGATCTTAGGTTACTGTTTTCATTAGAAGAAAATCCACTGGCTAAGTAACCCTCAGTAGTTCTAAATAGAACTACTTTCTAAATAGAAAGGATGAACACATGCCTTTCAGTTTATGGTATTTAACCTATAGGTATCTAGCAGGTCTTTCTGTTCAGATTAGAAAACAACAGCAGCACAGCCACTAAATTATTTCCTCAAGTATCTTGTCCACAGGCATTGCTTGCTAATGGTGAAAATGCTCTACCTGGTAAATATATGCTTTTTAATCCTGCTCCAGATGGCTAATAAAGCTAGAAACAGAGACCACATGCACTTCCAGAAAAGAAGGTCCCAAGGCACAGGGTATTTTTGTCTGAGACTTTTCTTTCCTAAGCTTTATTAACTCAGCAGATCCCCATCTGCAAGCCTGTCCTCTTCCTATCTTTTATCCTTGCCATTAGATTATGTGATTAAAGACCAATCACCATAAACACAAGGGCCCTGTGAGGATTAGAAAAATAAGGACAGGCAGGGGAGCCCCAGTAACATGGGTTTCTCAGACAACAGGAAGGACCCTGACCTGGCTGCTCCCAAGGCCACCAGGGAGAACAATACACCATTCCTATTGCTATCAGGCAGCCCATACATGAATCCCAAGAGGAGTCAGCTGAAGAAAATATCCCCTTAAAGGATCACCTTGCAGACTGGAAGGGTTATTGTCTACAGGAGAATAGGATTCAGGGAAAAGGGCATTTAAGGATTGTGTAAAACTTATTATAGGATGTTTTTAAGCAGATTTTGGGAATGTGAGAAACATTATGGGGTGTTTAGAGGAAGGCAGGGAAGGGGAAGGATCAAGATGGATCAGGGATGAAAAAGCATGGAAAAACAGAGGACAACAAATAAACACGATGGATCATACGTAAATGGATTGCTGGTCAGTACTATTGTGTGACCATGCTCTGTACCTGATCACAACAGTATGTCTGGTCTTCTTATTATACTGTATTCCTTCCTTTTTTTCCCTGGGTGATGGGGCTTTCTATTTTTTGTGCATGTGTGTTGTGGTTTAAGACGCTAGGCAGCTAAGCACCACACAGCCACTCCCTCACTCCCCCCTCAGTGGGATGAGAAAGAGAATAGGAAGCGTAAAACTGAGACAACTTGTACATTGAAATAAATAGAGTTTAATAGGTAAAGCAAAAGCTGCATGTGCAAGCAAAGCAAAATAAGGAATTAATTCACTACTTCCCATTGGCAGGCAGGTGTTTAGCCATCTCCAGGAGAACAGGGCTTTATTACACATGATGATTACTTGGGAAGACAGATGCCATAACTCCAAACACCCTCCTCTTCCTCCTTCTTCCATAATGGATAGACATTTCCATAACAAATAGAAATGGGGAAAGGCATTTCTCATAACGATGTTTTGCTACAGGATCTTATCACCTTGATATGCTAAGCATGACGTCATATGCTATGGAAATACCCCTTTGGTCATTTGGGGTCAGCTGTCCCAGCTGTGTCCCCTCCCAGCTTTTTGTGCACCCCCAGCCTCCTCGCTGGCGGGGCGGTGTAAGAAGCAGAAAAATTGATGCTGTGCAAGCACTGCTCAGCAGTAATGAAAACTTGGGTGTGTTATCAACACTGTTTTGGTCACAAATCCAAAACACAGGACCATACAAGCTACTATGAAGAAAATTAACTTTATCTCAGCCAAAACCAGTACAAAGAGCTTGAGTGGCAGTCTCAGTGCCTCAGCAACTGGTGGAGAGGCCATGGATCATAGGGGCCCATAGGTCTGGGTGTGAGCAACCGGAGAGATGGGCTGCATATTTCCCTAGGGAACATCAACCTTGTGCTTGTGCATGTACATAATTCACTAGTGAACTTCAAGCCAGATTAGTTAGCAAGCAGCTGACAAGAAGGTCTAGGAGCCAGATACTGGAGAGACTGTAGGTCTGGGAACTTGATAGTGGAGTGGGGCTGTGAATCTTGGGGCCTCATACATTTCAACAATAGCAACTTGAGAGATATGGGGATCTGGGACCAACTACTGGGCAGACAGAGTGTCTACAATTTATATTGTATGTAAATATGTATACATGTATATGTATATGTATAGGCATTCTGTCAGCAGACTTCAACCTTGATCAGTGGAGAGGAGAAAGCTATCAGCCCATCCATGCTTGTTTGAGTGCTGTGTTTTCTGTCCGTGTTGATACATATGGCTAGTCATGTGTATGTGTATTGCAGGTGTGTGTATCCATGCATGTGTGCCTATCGGGAATTAGTGCTCACCCTTGCCTCTAGCTGGACCTGGGGACATGGACCCAGCAACCTCATACTCTTCAGGCTACTGGATTCAGGAACCTCTAACACTTATACTGTTGATGCTGTCAAAAACCTTCTTTTTATACAGCCTTCTCCCCCTCACTACCTCACTTATGACTGCAGTGGAAAATGGGGAATATAATAAACCATATGTCTGATTCCAGGATTTTTATTGTGTGCATTGCCAAGATTTCTAAATTAAACATACAAAAGCAAGTCATGAACAGAATGCTAAATAGTTTTTTCATCCCTAGAGTATAAGACCTGGCTAGAGAATATAATTTTAGGTATAGAAGTGACCCATTTTCTTTCCACCCCCAAATAAAATGGTATTGTGAGAAACATCACAACAGTTTTTCTCCTATGTCCACAAAATACTGTCTCCCTCCAGAAATTCCGCCAACAGTGGGACTGTACTGCAGAGAGATTACTGCCTCTGGCATGCCCATGTTCCCCGCTGGGATCCAGTGAAGTGAACTGGAAGAGGATGAATGAATTGGGCACAACGATGATGTACTCCTGGTGGGTCCATTCATAGACAGAGCGCAGCAGTCACAAGCATTCTTTTCCAGGCGTAGCAAGAAGGAATAAATATGTTAGGAGTTGGAGGAACATTTTTTCTACATCTTCCCTTAGGATAAACACAGTGACATTTCCGTAACGGATAGAAATAGGGAAAGGCATTTCTCATAACAATGTCTTGCTACAGGATCTTATCACATTATTACGGTTACAAAAAACAAATGCTGATTATTCACATCTTTTCAACAAAGGAGGCAAATGTCTCCAATAAAGAGCTACATACCAACCTCCCTCTTTTCTTCTAAATTAATGTTTCAAGTATTTCCAGAAAGACTGAATAAGTTTTCAGAATTCATCTACTGGTCTTCACTAAAAAGATAACAGCCTTGCCATTCTAGTATTGTTCCTTTAGGGAGGAGGGAAAGGCTATGTACCTCTGTATATGAAAACTGCATTTATTTATACTTGATAGTGTGAAAAGGTCCTTTGACATGATGAGGAGTGTTGCTTAGAAGTAAATTACTCTTTAGTATACTAATTAAACCTTCAATGACACTAAGAATTCAACTCAAAGGAAAACATTATTTATGAAGCACTCAGGAAATCATAATAATCTGAAATGTGTTGATTTCTCAGAATGGAAGATTCAAAAACTTTCACAGGAGGGTGTTACTGGCATCACTTGTTCTTTAACTTTGGCTGTTTCAAGGAAGTTGGCATATATTTTGGTAGAAGAATATGTTAATTAATTGCAACAGTAGTAGGTTTAGTTCAAATATTCCAGATAATGTACAATGTTTCATAGTATAAAAAGGAAAAACTCTCCTGGACTAATCATGAAGGCTACTTTTATCCACTCCAAATTCTAGCTCACTTCCTGAAAGAGTTCTTCCATGAGTTAGCCAATGTTTTCTTCAGAGAATTGGGAGAGACTTTCAAAAAAGGTGGAGCTGTTTTGATGTCTGAATCATGCACTGAAAGTTGAATTAGCCAGTTCAGTGATGCAGAATAACTCTACTTTCTCTCCTCTGGCAGACATGTCTCCCCGGGGTTGAAGCAGGGGGGTGTCTAATTGAATAATTTCCTCATTCAGCTCAAATATAGCCGATATGTAGTTCAAATCTGGCATATTTGTTGTTCAGTGCATGTTGTGATTATTCATCATAATCTAAATATTAGAGATTATAATTCAATCCAAGAATTAATTTACATTGGAAATTTTAACGTGAATATTATAAAACTTATCTTTCAAGTCCTCTTGAAAGTGTTACATAAAGAAACACATAGAACTGAAGGCTATTCTTACAGATCTATATGGAATGTTTTGACAGTTTCAAGATATTTTCCCCTTTTTTCTTCCCTCTCTATATCACCTTTTCTCTAGTTCTTCTCATGTCTTTATTGATGAAACTGAAAAGTCCTGAAAGCTTTATCTGCCCTGCAGTTTTAAGAAACCGTACTGTTCCTTCAAACCATGTTAGAAGTACAGAAGGTAAAAGAAAAGAAAACATGTACAACATTGAGTCTGGATTGCAGGAAACTACTTATCCTTCCCAAACAACCCATCCCCTCCATATTAATTTGACACTAGTTGAAGCAATTATATTCCTCCTCCCTGTGCTCCAGTTGACTGTAATCCAATGCCTAGCAATGTTGCTGTATAGCTGCATAATCTTGACTCAAATTCCTGGGAAAAAATTGCTGAGTTGTGAAAAGGATCTGTGAAGAAGTATGTAGACTACATACTTGCAAGATAGGAAAAGTAAAATTTAAGAGAAAGGTAAGATTGTTGAGATGAGGATAACTAGAAGGTCAAGGACTCAAGACAAAAACCAGTAATACTGAAAGGGAAAAACTAAAAGATTCAAAGGGTGGCAACTCAACAACATCCAGGATCAAACTGTTTGAAGGACCTTCTTTTCCTACGTGACACCTGCCTAGCCAGCAAAGAGTCACCATAGATCTCACTGGGTTGGTAAGCATAACAGTGCTGAACCTTCTAGCTCATTAGTTCCAACTACATATGTAGCCAATAAGTAGTTTGCTTTTTATTTTTAATTTGTGTATAACCTATTCACACAGCCTCTTAGAAGAATTTACTCAAAAAGGCCCAAGGTGGGAAGGTTACAAGGTTAGTAGAAGTCAAAGAATTTTTATTTTATATCAAGAGGAAAATGCTAAAGTGGTAACAAACCTATAAGAAACAAGGAGGGATATAATTAGGAAGGTACACATAATTCCAAAGCAATAAAGTCTTTGTCAATATACAGTTTGATAAGAAGTTGTTGAGGGAGTACAATACTCTTAAATGAAGCACGGTACCTACCACTTGGCTTGGATTGTCTGATTTCCTTCATCTCAGAGGCTATTGAGCTACTACCAATTATTTCTGAAAATAATAGAGAGGTGAAAAGAAACCTCTTGGTTTCTGGAAGAAAATCATATGTAGGGTTTTAGTTTAAGTAATTTTTTGTTAATGATTAGCAATCTCTCTTACTGACATTTCTCAGTGGGTCAGCACCATGGAAAGTAATGCAATTGCACTTTGTATTTCAGTGTGTACCAGCTATGTCTGCCCTTGTAATCTAATGTACCAGCCATGAGTGCACCTATGCACAGACTACTTGTATACCAGCTCAAAGGGTAAAGAGTAGTGCGGGCTAGGAATGTGCAAAAGAAATTGAGATTTCAAGAAATATCTTGAATATTTCAAAACCATGACCTTTGATTGTTTGGAGTTGTGATTCATGAAGCTGTATGTAAGGAGGGCAGAGCAGTCCTTTATGGTTCTTGCTGTATAGAAAACATGGAGGAGCCAAAGTTTCACTAGAAAAGGCAATAATAGCCTAGAGTTCAGACTACTCTGTTAGTATGAGAGAACTTCAGATCCAGGTGCTGGGTGAGGTAAGAAATGTGCTTCAACTGAGGAAGATCTCACCTTGGAAATAATTAAATATGTTTAAATAGATATATATTGAGACAGACAACAGTACAGTTAATGAGTATTCATAGCTTAACAACTGTGGTGCTCATTTAACTGTTCTGGTTATTCTAGTACGTCTAACCTTCTACCGTTTCAATCTTTATTAGTCCTTGTGTATGCATCACAGAATTTTAAACTATGAACCCTGCAATAAATTCTGATTTAATTTAGTGCATGGCATGGATAACACTGTAGAAATTAATTATAATTATACAGCAAGTGAGGCTGTTTTCAACACCACCTGCACCTCAGTTGTCACGGATTCTAAAGAAAGAACTGCATGTGGCTTAAGACAGGCAACTGTAGAAAGAGAGGGAAAAAGAAGATTGCATCATGTTTAAAGACATGGAATAAAGACACTGGAAAATAAATGTCTGTAGCAGAATCAGGTGTAGAAGTGGCTGGTTTTAGAGTTTCTCATGAATGTCCATTCTCATTCTTTTCAGGACTCAGAGTTAAAAAAGAAAATGAAGAGAAAGAACTAAAGTCTGCAGAACTCTTGTTTGCTGAGCAGTTATGGCTGCTTACAAAATGAAAAAGAGCAGTACTTGCAGTAAAATAAAATGTTAAATATTCTTAAAATAAAAAAGAAAGATGTGTAGACAAGAAGAATCACTTAAGTGGTAGTCATTGGATTCTTCCCTGTAGTGATCCTAACCAGAAGACTATTGCACATCAAGGAGTTAGTGATCCCATATACAATTAACCTGAGTAGGCACAGTCATGTGCTGCATTGTCCTTATCTTCTGGCTGGTGGATGAACTTAGCTGGGTGCAACAGAGGAGTCTGTATGTGACTCCCACTCGGCATCTGGCCATTACACCACCTGCATGTCTCACCTTATCTCAATGTGAAGCATTAAGTCTTCACATAATCTCCTTTTGCTTGACAGTAGAAATACTGAATAGAGTGGTATACTTCTAAGAGCATCCTATAAAAGCTCTAAAGACTAAAATGCTTATGAACCAATCCCTGGAAGGGGTCTGTACTGCATGCCATGCCCTGTAGGGGGTTCATCCAGTGCTGCACAACTTCAGCATCTGAAGGGATGTAAGACTATACATGTTATCCCCTTTTTCCTTTTTGTGCTATCTCCTATAAATTGTATTTTAATCAATACTTATAAAGTCTGAGCATCTTTCTTACTAGGATCCATAACGAGCACTTGCACCAGGGCTTTACAGTCCCTACTAACTTTAGACACTTATAAATACCTAGCCAACAGAAAATGACATTTCCAGAAGAAAATAAAGATTTTAGTTGAGCTGAATTGGTCCAAGACAATGCCAGTTATAACCAATTGAATTTTAACGAATATATGTCAATACAGGTATAGAATATCTAGCATTTTATACATCTAAATTTATGTGACAATGCGAGCTACGGATGCAATTCAATTATGGAGAAACACATGGAAGGCATCATTTTATATGCTCCAAGATATACTTCCGGGCCTCCAGCTGCTATTTTAGATCCCTTTACTTATTTTATCTAAATATACTGATAAAATAAATACAGCTGTATGTAATTAGTAAAGCACAGAATAATCCAAATAGGTGTTATTTTATTTTTAAGGTGTTTGCTTTTAATACAGTGAGTTTGTTCATTGCCCTTCAAAAAACTTCTTGTTTTTTTTTTTTTTTTTTAACATTACACATCCTAGTAGTCACTGGTCATTGTTTCTGTTAACACATAGCATATGCTACATCACTGCATAATTGGAACACCTAGACATAACTACACCTTAAAATGATGTTTGTAACAGCAGTGAGAACCTAGCATAGTTGAAGCCTAAGTGGACTAAGTTACATAAGATCAATTCCCAGTGATCTTTCAGGCCTATCACAGCTGTTCAATGCTGACTATCTGCACAGCTGTGTCAACCCAGTGTTTGCTACCTACCTTGACCTTTGTAAGACTTTCAGTTCTATTCCATTATGTATTAAATATGAATTACTGACACAGTAATGTTGACCTAACAGAATTAAAGATATTTCTTTCATGGTTTAATAGAGGAAATCTCACTGATATATAAACTGGTCAATCTTCTGTTTAAACTCTACGATCAGTTATGTCTCCTTATTTTTCAGAAATGATACACTATTTAAATCCACATTCCTAATATAAAACTAAGTATTATAAATTTGACTGTAGATGAAACTTCTAAAACTCTCTAAGTGTCTTCTATGGGCAAAATTTTATTAAATTCCTGGTATAAAGCGTATTTTGCAACAAGCTCACTTAAAAAGAAAAAAGATTATGTTCCAAATATGAGTAACAGGTAGTCTGAAAGAGACAACAATCATTTTTCTAAAATGTAGCAACAGACTATACACAATGTAGAATTAGATTTAATCTAACTTTCCTGTAAATTGTTAGCACAGATTTTAACCTGCTTTAGAGTTCAATGTGATCACAAGCTATGGATTTACTTCCTTCCCTAAGGTAACTTTTTATTACACTGGATACTTCAGAACATTAAACAAAATGTTAAATATCAATTTTATACACATTATTAGTATTACACCTGACATCAAAGGTTACATTATTGATATAGATTTAAATGAATTTCATGCTTGAAAGAAGGATGTGCTGATGATTTTATATTATAGAATATGTGAAGAATATGTTATTCCGGTATTTAACTTAGAAGTTGTTATTCCAGTATTTATTTTAGATAAAAGTAGAATAAATAAGGTACAGAAGCTCTCTCTTAACTCAAAGGAAATATACATAGTTTAAAAATAACTAGGTTCAGCGAAACTGGATTATGTCATCAATTCAGATGTAAAAGTATAGTAACAGATAGGTGTGGTGTATATATTTACATAAGGAAATAAATTATAAGTGTTAACAAAAGTTTAAAGTCAGAAGAATATTCCTCATCCATCCTTAAAACTTTGTATCTTCACAGGGTTTAAAAATATTGACTAAAGCTTGATATTGTGGATAAGTATGTAGACTCTTCCACTCTGTAGTTTAAGAAATTATTAAAACACCGAGAATACCATCCCAACCTACCTAGTGAGGCCTGTTTCAGCAAGTACTGAAGTCAATTAGGCTATTCTTATGCTTAAAATTAAGTATACGTGTAATTGTTGTGAGTGATGGATCTCGTAGAAGCAGTAGGATCGTGTGAAGACCTTGTAATATCACAACCCCTGCTTCTGAATACAGGAAGTCTGCCTCCTCAGTGTAATTCCAATGACAAGAAAAAAAGGGGCAGTGGTTTTAGTATGCCCCAAGGCATTATTACAGCATAGGTTAATGGTTCAGCCATCAAATCTTCTAAGATCATAAGAAAAAAGTGCTGATAACCTCTTCTGGTCTTTCACAGCTAACGAAGTGTAGCATCCTGAATTAATGGTTCTGCTAACATGTACTTCATAGAATCCGGGATTGCCATTTCAACCAGAGTACTGGAAATGGCATTTCACTACATTATGATAATTTGAACAGGTGCTTGCAACTGGAAATGATAAACACAGAGATCTACAACCATTGTTGTGAAATCTGAAATGGATTTCCCATGTAGTCCAGTCAGTGACCTGTCTGAAACATTAATACAGTAATAGTATTATAACTTTTTTCATACATTTGAATGACTAAGTAGTTAGAAGTTTGCTACTTTTCTCCATAACATTTCCACAATGAAGTGTTAAAGTCATTAATATAGTGACTCCAGTTTAAACACTCAGCAATAATTCAAATTCCTCACCATTTTATTACCATTTAAACACTACTGTATTGTTTATAGTGATTATTTAAATTAATTCCAAGTATTGAAGCCATACTTTTCCCACCGTTGTGGTTTAATCTCAGCTGGCAACTAAGGCCCACACGGCCACTTGCTCACTCTCCTTCCGGTGGGATGGGGGAGGGAATCAGAAGGGTAAAAGGGAGAAATCTCGTGGGCTGATATAAAGACAGTTTAATAGGTAAAGCAAAAGCCGTGCACGCAAGCAAAGCAAAACAAGGAATTCATTCATTACTTCCCATCGGCAGGCAGGTGTTCAGCCATCTCCAGGAAAGCAGGGCTCCATCACGTGTAACAGTTACTTGGGAAGACAAACACCGTCATTCCGAATGTCCCCCCTTCCTTCTTCTTTCCCCAGCTTTATGTGCTGAACATGATATCATATGGTATAGGATATCCCTTTTGTTGGTTGGGGTCAGCTGTCCTAGCTGTATCCCCTCCCAACTTCTTGTGCACCCCCAGCCTACTTGCTGGTGGGATGGTGTGAGAAGCAGAAAAGGCCTTTACTCTGTGTAAGCACTGCTCAACAGGAACTAAAATATCCCTGGGTGTTATCAACGCTGTTTCCAGGACAAATCCAAAACACAGCCCCATACTAGCTTCTATGAAGAAAATTAACTCTATCCCAGCCAAAACCAGCACATTCTCCAGCACTAAGGCTCGGGTAGGAAACTCGTATCCTGCCAGTGGAGGTGTTAACTGAAGGCTACTAAAGCCCAGGGCACCTTGCCATGGCTCCTTGCCTCACCTCCACCTACTCCCATGGGAATATATTGTCCTGGTTTCAGCTGGGAAAGACTTAATTATCTTTCTAGTAGCTGGTATAGTGCTGTATTTGGATTTAGGATGAGAATAATGTTTAATTTGTCCCAGAAGCACATTGATGGTATTTCCAATCTCAAACAAGGTAACTGCATGAAGAGAAGAGTAACTACAGCAATTGAAAGCTATGTCATTGCTGGTGTGCTGTAGAAGAGTTTGTCTTACGTTTTGTAATAGTGAAGTGATGACTTCCACATACTATTTTATACTCACACATTTAAGAGACTGAAACATTAAGGACTTAATTACCTCTTTTTTGGAGGGTGTCGTGATTTAACCCCAGTAGGCAGCTAATCACCACACAGCTGCTTGCCCACTTCCCTCTCTGGGATGGGGAAGAGAATAGGAAGGGTAAAAGTGAGACAACACATTGGTTGAGGTAAAGTCATTTTAAGAGGTTAAAGCAAAAGCTGTGCACGGAAGCAAAGCAAAATAAGGAATTCATTCACCACTTCCCATCGGCAGGCAGGTGTTTATCCATTTCCAGGGAAAGTAGGGCTTCATCATATGTAACAGTTGTTTGGGAAGACAGATGCCATAACTCCGAATGTCGCCCGCTTCCTCCTTCTTCCCCCCTACCTTTTACTGCTGAGCACGACATCATATGGTATGGAATTTGGGTCAACTGACTTTGGTCAGGTGGGTTCAGCTGTCCCAGCTGTGTTCCCTCCCAACTTCTTGGTCAGTCCCAACTTCTTGTTGCCTCACTGCAGGGGGGAGCATGAGAAATAGAAAATACCTTGATGCTGTTCAAGCACTCTTCAGCAATAACTAAAACATTGGTGTATGATCAACACTGTTTTCGTCACATATCCAAAACACAGCTCCATACATGCTACTATGAAGAAAAGTAACTCTATGCCAGCGAAAACCCCTGATGAAGCTCCATGATAAATAAAGTATATTTAATATCCAAGCTAACTGCTTTGCATAAAGTAGACATGTTTGAGTAATAAGCACAGGAAAAGCACAGGTAACCAAAGATCATCTTTTTACTTTACATGTTTTCAGCACTGTGTGAAATGGACATCAGGTTTATGACACCAGCTGAACAAGAATATTACAAGTGCCCCACTTTGGTTTCTCCCTTCACAAATACTTTCTATAATAGGTCAGTTATCACCTGTATTGTTATGGACCTGCAATAATTGATATCTCTGTGGAGCAAGTGAGGCATGGTTGGAGAATTTTGCCTTTGGCTATTTTCTAGAGCTACACATATGGCACTCTTCACAGGACATCTGAGATGGCTATCCTATTACCCAAATAAAAATACAAAGGTAGGTAAAGAATGTTATAAAAGGTATATTCAATCCTGAGGAATTTAACTTCTTTTTTTTTTACATTTTTTAATGTGAATCCCAGGCTTAACTAAATCTATGATTATTTCTTTCATGTTTGCACTACAGTATTTGAATTAAAATATTATCCATCCTGCTATAAGAAGGGCAGGTTAATAGCTTCTCATGTACTACTAAGATGACAGGTTAACAACTAGTTGCGTAGTCAGCGTGAATTCTGCACCAGGCAGTACAGCACAAAGCAAAAGTGGAATGTTTTCTGGATGTTAAGCTCAATTTTTCACTGCATCAGACTCAATTTTCTATGCTCCACTGACAAAATAGGGTCTTCCAGCTGGTAGCATAATGAGCTGGACTAGATCAATTTCATATCAAAATTGACTGTAAAACAAGATTTGAATTCTAAAGGTGTAAAAGCATGGATCTTTCTTTCTTTCCTGATCAGAAATACTTTAAACATTTGAAGATTAACACTGCGGATTGTTCTTTTTACTCATTTCATAGACAGTTTTGACAATTCATACCATTTGATGGTTTGCACACCAGATAAAATAGAAGCAAGAAAAATGTTTTAAATTCATTAGAATTGAGGCAAAGCCTGACCTAGCTGTACCAAAATTCTGATTTTGCTTTGGTTTTAAATTGTGTTATCACCTTGGGACACTATTTTAAACTAAACATGTTCCTGTGAAATCTGGACATCTGGTCAACATATATATTTTGGTAGAATCTTAGATGGACTTGGTCTTCTGAAACAATTACTGATAAATATAAAAAAAGCCCAGCATTTTTTCCTCCCACACCTTCTTTTATTGTATTATAGCAACACCTTTCAGAATTATTATGTAAAGTAAAACAGAATAGGTCAGGTACTGAATGCTTTGCTTTTTAAACTATTGTCAGTTACACCATTACAATATTCCCAGTATCAAGAAGAAAACCTGCAAATTTACTACAAGTTATTCAGAATCTTTTCCATTTGCAATAGCACATTATTACAGAATAAGTTACGATGATAACTGATTCCCACAAGTTATGAAGTTAACCTTTCTTTTCAAACTTTCAAAGTTTTCAAACTCCACTGATGTTGTTTGTCATTAATCATTTTTGCTGAATAATTCAGATCTAAAGGGATTGCTAAATCTGTAACACAGTTATGTTTTGATCAACAAAAGAAACTTCTGTTCTATCTCCTTCCCCTGAATTGCACAGAATCTATTACACTGGTAAACAAAGAGCTCCATGTTTAGATATTTGTTGAAGCAAAGCAATAAGTGTGTGGACACTGTAAATTGTGTAGTGCTGTATGTCTTAGAATAATCAAGAAACTTAGACACCAGTCTCAGTATGTAGCATAGCACTTCAATCAAAGAAACATAAGATAAAAGCAAAATGTGGAAATGGTTTATAGACAATATCATTCATTGTCAGACTGAAGTACTCTAGAACCACAGATACAAAATCCTGACTCAAATTCCCTTTTATTCAATAGAATCAGAAAGAAAACCAGTGGCTCCAGAGGTCATCCATACTGTAAGACTATTATAAAAATAGTAGAAATTATTATATAAGTAATAATGATAACAGAATTGTCTATATAATATAGAAAAGGTTTTTGGTTTTGTTTTTGTTTTGTTTTTTTAATTACTGATGTATATGTAATAAAAATTCCCAAAGCAGTACTGATGGACAGATTCTCAGAGGTGGTGAAATTATGTAGCTGCAATGTTATTTAACAAACATGTATGGAAAAAGGCAAACAGTCTAATATTTTAGTACACACAATGACAGGACAATTCTTTCTATTTTCCAGAGAAATTGTCTAGATGAAATGTAATGATTTACAGTATTAGTCTAACTGCTTGATTTAACCATAACTATTTCAGCCTATGAACAATATGAAGATGATCTCCAGTTAATTATAGACAAAAATATATTTTAGATATTTTTGTGTTAGATTAATTTAATTATTGTTTTCAGTTAAAGCAGTTTTCATTTGAGAACACATTCTAGGCAGTGTCTGATCTCATATCTGAATTAGACCTGTTCATTCAAAAACCTTTTGGTTAACAAAGGACACATTTTAGCCATGTACACTCACTTAGTTCAATGTTAACCAGCTTTTTTCTTTTTTTTTTCCCCTCCAGGATATCATTAATATATTCATTTTCAGATTATTCTTCTGGGAAATAACATTCAACATATCTTGCAACAGGGGCAACTTGATTTAAAATGACAAAGTTTCTTAATCTCTTAAGAATAAAGCTAAGAACAAGCTACAAAAATTTCTTTAAATATTCCCACAGTGAGTGAATTGATAAAATGTTAACTTACCTCTCCAACATCCAATATTTCTTACCCCACATATTTCACCCTATCTAAGCTCCAATTCAAGAAAGCACATGAAAATGCACTTTCATTTTCTTGTTCAAATTTCTTTCAGTGAAAATTTCTTTCAGGATTTTTAGGGGGTACTTAGGGTATGAACTTACTTAAGTGAAACTGCTGTTGATATGAAAAGCTTTGATTCAAAAACAGGACAAGGTGATCTGAAGCTAGAATGACTTCACTGTCTTGCCAAATACACATATTCTGATAAAGTCTATAATGCATTTCCCATGTGTATGTAGAAGGTAGTGGAGTTCAATTCCCAGGCCTGTTGTACTCACACTCTGAAAGACAGTAGCTTCCCTTAAAAAGAGAGAAAGAAGCAGCATGCACCAAGATTCCATCTCCCACCAAAGAGCTGAGCATCTAGCTGATGAATAGCTCATTTCAGGAAATACAGTGAGTGTATTAATTACCAATGGATAATCATCAGGTATCAAACCTTTTACAGTTGATTGTGTTTTGCTATATTTCTATGCAATATGTGTTCAGTAGCAAAGATCCATAGTTTCCTCACCTTTGTCTTCTGTGGTTTTGATGCCATAAAACAGTAACTCTTATGTAACACTACCTTCTGACTTATGAGGTTTTTGAGTTACTGCCTAAGGAAAAAGAGTATCTCTTATTCAACACTATTCTTCTTCATAGACTACTAACAAAACCAATAGGATAACCATGCTATTTGTTCACCTCTTTTGCTTTTACCTACACAACTCTAATGTTAGTTTACTATTACTGTGAAGTAGTTTTACTACAGCTGTTACATGTTGTTGCTACAGGATGTATTGTACCCTTATTGAAATAAAGTGACACAAGGATACTCAGCAGATACTTTGAACCATTGAGTTACAGAAAAAAAGTATGAAAAAAAAAAAAGTACTATACTAAGAGGATCTTTGTTTATTTTTTTATGATTTTGTCTTCAACTATAACTACTAAGTCAGTTCCAAAAACACACAGTTATGAAACTTATGCATAGAAGTACAGAATTATGTATTTCAATATTTATTTTGTAATATCCTCAACAAAATAATAGAAAAAGATAAAGCTAACTCCCCCTGAAATCTGATCAATATCTGAACAAAATATTAGTTCAAATATTAGTGCAACAACAATAATATTTCTGCTAGTGAGTTATAATTTCAATGAGAACAGCCTCACTACAGATAAATTTGTCCTTGTTCATTCCTATAAAACAAGTGAAATCAGATCAAGCACATTTAAAAACTGCCTCAGGTTCAAAACAGCTTTTTTTAAATCTTAATTTGGGAAAACATGATGCAGCTTCAGAAATATTTTTGTTGTATTATTCTCAGACAAAAATAGAGCCCTGAGCTTAGCTCCAATTTTCCCCTGAAAATACAAAAGGTTTACACTAGGTCAGTGCCTGCTTCTTTACAGAATTAGTGATAGCAGAGCAACAGTAATTTGGTAAAACATTCTGATCTCAAGTTGCATCTGTCAGTGGCTAGGTCTTTAATTCATCGATTCTTCTTGCAAGTCACAAAATATTTCCTCTGTTTCTATTGTGGTTTAACCTGGCAGGCAGCAACACCACATAGCCATTTGCTCACTTGCCCCCCTCAGCGGGATGGGGAAGAGAATCAGGAAAAAAAAGTAAAATTCATGGGTTGAGATAAAGACAGTTTAGTAGGACAGAAAAAGAAGGCAAAATAATAATATTAATTATAAAAGAATATACAAAATAAGTGATGCACAATGCAATTGCTCATCACCCACCAACCAATGCCCAGCCAGTCCCTGTGCAACAGTCTGCCCCCCGACCAACTCTCCCAGTTTACATACTGAGCATGACCTCATATGGTATGGAATATCCCTTTCGCCAGTTTGGGTCAGCTGTCCTGGCTGTACCTCCTCCCATCTTCTTGCTGGCAGAGCATGAGAGGCTGTGAAGTCCTTGACTAGTGTAAGCGCTACTTAGCAACAATTCAAACATCAGTGTGTTACCAACATTATTCTCATACTAAATCCAAAACACAGCACTATATCAGCTACTAGGAAGAAAATTAACTCCATCCCAGCTGAAACCAGGACCAAGTAAACACAATGCAGCTTCCTTAAGAGAAGGATATGATGGGCCAGATTCTCAGCTACTACAAACTGGCAAAGCTCTACTACTTGTTGTCAAGACCTGTCAAACTGTACTGCCAGACACTCTTGCTGGTATCTATACTTAATATTCTCCTTCAATATGTTATACCTTTATTTTCACATAAATTTTGTCAAGGGGAAAAAAAAAGTTTATTGTGAAACGGTCACCTTGCCTTTTTTAGGCTTCACAGAAAGTGTCATATTAAGTTGTGGTGGGCTGACTCCAACCAACACCCAGATACCCACACAGACATTCACATTCACTCAATCCCCTCTCCTGTGGGATAAGGATTAAAGAGAAGAAAGGCAAGAGGACTCATAGATCAAGATAAAGACAGTTTAATATGGAAAGCAAGAGCTGTGCATTCTAATAGAGCAAAGAAGGATTTTATCCCCTACTTCCCATCATCAGACAGATGTTTAGTCAACTCCTGGAAAGCAAAGCCTTAGCATGCATAGTAGTTTCATGGGAAGACAAAAGCCATAACCACGAACATTTCCCCTTCCTCCTCCACTTCCTCAGCTTTTATTCCTGAGAATGATGTTGTATGGTATGGGTGATCCCTTTGACCAATTCAGGTCAGCTCTCTTGGCTGTACCTCCTCTCAGCTTCTTGCCAACTCCCAACCAACTCACTGGTGGAGGGGGAACGGACAGGGACAGACAGACAGAGTGGGAAAAAGGAGAATCTTTGATGTTGTGCAAACATTGTTCATCCATAGCCAACACACTGGTGTGTTATCAACACTGTTTTAGTCACAAATCCAAAACACAACACCATACGGGCTGCTATGAAGACAATTAACTACACCCCAGCCAGACCCAGTAGGTAAGCAAACAAAGATGAAATATATGTTACATCACTTCCATCAGGTGCTGGAAGCCTTTACAGTCTGCCTATTAGAATCATAGAATCATAGAAACATTAAGGTTGGAAAAGACCTCTAAGATCATCAAGTCCAACCATCAACCCAGCACCACCATGCCCACTAAACCATGTCCCTAAGCGCCTCATCTACACATCTTTTAAATACCTCCAGGGATGGTGACTCCACCACTTCCCTGGGCAGCCTGTCCCAAGGCCTCACCACTCTTTCAGTAAAGAAATTTTTCCTAATGTCCAATCTAAACCTCCCTTGGTGCAATTTGAGGCCGTCTTTTCTTGTCCTATTGTTAGTTACTTGGGAGAAGAGACCAACACCCACCTCACTACAACCTCCCTTCAGGTAGTTGTAGAGCACACAATGAGGTCTCCCCTCAGCCTCCTCTTCTCCAGGCTAAACAGTCCCAGTTCCCTCAGCCGCTCCTCATAAGACTTNTAAATGAGTTCCCAGGCCTGAGACATTGTCTTTGTAAAAGCCGCAAAAATAAATGTGACAAGGCATGTAAGTATATATGCATTCTGTATCATTACTAATCACAGATAAATATCTGCATGTATGTAATCCTTCATATAATCACTTTATTCTCCCAACACAACTAATATTTTTTAAACATTCTCAGTAAGGATATATATACAAAACATTCATATTTGAGTGTTACAGTCAGATTTTCCATTGCTGTTGTATTCTTATCTATTTATACGGTGTTGGATTTGGCTCCTCTGAACTGATTACAGTGTTAGGAGGAAATTAAAACTGGTATTTGTCTCATGTAATTTGAGAAATCTAAATGCCTATTTAATATCTTATGATGAAATTTATTGTCCCTAGAAGTGCCTACTTCTCTTTTCTCTCCATTTACTGTAAGAACACATAATTTCACTAGCTCAGGCTTAGATTTAAATCTTTAAAACTTTAAATTTGGACAGTTTAATTCTACCCTAATTATCTCTTTGCAACCCACCTTGCTTTCCTCTTCATATGTCTTAATATGTCATAAATATCAAATTCTGGTAATCCACATTGCATACTGGTAGATAAGTAACTGTTTCTAGACGCCTTAATTGTTTAAACTCCTCCAGCACCAATTTAAGATTTAAACTTTGTTCCAAATCTGGGGCCTTTTTTTTTCTTTTTTCCTGGTGAGTAACTATGAGAAATAATAGGTACTCTGTGAGAGCACCTGAAATGCATTTTTCAAGTTCTGTATAGCACTCAGGACATAGAGGAGGATCATTAGTGTCTTGCACTAGATGAGAAGCTTTCCAGGATGCTGTAACATGTTTGTTACAAATCTCTCTGGATATAATATTTCCTTCATATGCAAGTATATCCTGTAGTATTGCTATATTTGTAGCAACGGCCTACATTTTACTGACACAGTTCTCAGCTTTCTCACTATCACACAGGATTCTTTTTCCATTGTGCCAAGTGGAGAATTACTTCTGTTGCCTAGATATGTTTATGTTTTTCCAGCAATAGCAAAAAATCAAGCAGTTACCAGAACATGGCACTGTTGCTGTAGTCTGGAACGTAATAAGAG
The DNA here is from genome assembly GCA_013400755.1 of Pelecanoides urinatrix. Classification (NCBI taxonomy): domain Eukaryota; kingdom Metazoa; phylum Chordata; class Aves; order Procellariiformes; family Procellariidae; genus Pelecanoides; species Pelecanoides urinatrix. Next base: position 22,506 of record VZTQ01014104.1, read on the forward strand.
ACTTATGTTCCCTGGTGCTGCTGAGGACAGGCGGTACTAATCAGGGACACGTTGTTTGGCTTTGGTCCGGTATCCCAGAGAATACATGGCACAATCTGTTGTCTGTTTTCAGTGACCTGTTTCTTAAGCATCATATGTGGAAGTCAGCAAAGAGAGAGCTGCTGTACAGCTAAGGCCTTTTAAAATGAGTTGTTACAGTAATGACGAAGAAGGGGTGTTATGCACAAGTGAAAGAAAGTAGAAGTTTGTGTTGATGTAGTGGTTCAGTGGGAGGAGGAATATGGCATCTGATTATCCCAAAGCTTCTCATCATAATATGCAAATATGAACTTCAAATGTGTGAATTATCTTCCAGAAATAACAAGCAAAGTGAGGTTTTCTTTATTTGCTTTGCTGAATTGAGACCTTAATTACCATGCAATTGCTACAACTATATATATAGAATATATACAACAAAGCATTTTCCTGTGACATTTAACTTAGAAGTCGTACAATGACTTAGATATTTTAAGATGCAATTGAAATTTAGAGGCTTAAATATGATAGTGCAGTAACTTCTTATTGTTACCAAAACCTCCTGAGAATCTTGGAAAATATAGCCTTTAATATTGAATTGGAAATGTATGTGTATTAAGAAGCCAGTGTTTATAATTTTATATCCATTTAGTACATGGTTAATCACCATTACCCAACTTGGCACTATCTAATTTTATCCCCATTAGATTGCAGTTGTGCCACTACTGCCCAATTTAAAGAGTGCTAGTCACTATCATTACAGTAAATCACAGTTACCTAGGAGATAACCCAATAAAACAATCTTCCTGATGCAGCTTCCCAGTGAAGCAAAGTACACTATAATAATATCCTACATTTATACGGCACTTTTCATCCCAAAGCACTTCACAAATTATGTACAGAGAACATCAGAAAACTGCAACAGCTTATAAGTAGTGAAGGCAACAAGCATACAGGATGCTGCCTGAAAGCAATATGGAGGAGGAAATTTAAGTGACATTTTTCCTATTATTAAATTATTCCTTCATTTCCCGTACTTACACAACAAATAACACTATTTAGCATCTTTTCTATGGTGTACATGGAGGCAAAAAGAGAACAAGAGACAAGCTGAGGGGAAATAACACAATAAATGGGCCAATCTTGCTTAGTTTTGAACCTGGGGCTTATTGTAGATATAAACCTCATGTTCAGAGTAACAAGATATTCCCTCCCACTGAATTGCAAGCATGATGTGGCAAAGAAGCCTGTAGTTGTAACAACACATTTCTCAGAAATATAGATTCAAATAACTGTTGTTTAACATTCTGAATTCCTTAAATCCCTGTAATCTAAATGGCATAATCTTGCACACTTCACAGATCAGGTTTGCACAAGTCTGAGATTCTTAGAAGGGGGAGACAAGACAAGGTGAGAACATTGTTAGCCTCGCTATCTAGCCTGCCATCTTGTTTCTCCCACCCGCCATATTAAACAGACATCATATAAAATTCTGTTTCATGAAAGACAAAAATGTAACTTCTTTCCATCTAAAATTATTCAAAATTTAAGTTTGCCTGTATTGATCACAAGTGTTAAAAAGTAAAATTTAAGTATCTGCAACTACTTCCTGTGTAATAAGCACTGATATACCTCTGGGTGTGAAAGCTTTCTTTTTTTTCTTTATTTTGGGGTGGGGGAAATGATACACTTTCTCCACATCTCATGTTATATACATGACCTGATCTTTATTAGTGATATGGAAGTCACTATCACTAACAGTAATTTAGGAGTAAAAATACAATAAAAGATATGCAACTGGAATATTATAATATGCTGGAAATTAATAAGTTGGTTGAACTAAAATTTTGAGGGTAGTGAAGATGGAACGTAGTTTTATTCTGAACGAGGGAAAGAAACACTTTCCTCCAAACTGCCCTGAGAACTCACAAAATCAGCGGAATAAAGATAATTTTCTTAGATACTGAAATGAGCATCCTGGTTGCAAAGTCGTGTGCTAAATATAATGTCACAATAACCACTTTTAAGGGAATTATTAGTTTAAATAAGGTTAGTTATAAACTTTGCATGGCCGATAGGTGCTACATTTTATTACAAATGTTCTCATAAAGATATAGGCATGAAATTTACCATAAATGTTGGTTTAAGAACAGCAGAACAAGAAATGGTTTCTTCCTGAATCTCTGATGGTTTTCCATGATATTTGGTTTATAACCCTTATAAACTTTTGATTTTTTTTTAATATAGTTAGTCTTGTGCATATTTTATTTTCTAGAAGAACTAGGTGAAGACACATGCTATAGGATAAAATTTAACATTGAAGCTCTCTTGATAATTTGTTGTAAAGCATACAAAAGTCACAGAGGTTAAATTCCTCATTGTTATTCAGCCTAAGGCCTTGGCTTAAGTTTAACACATGTTTTATCTGGTCTGGCCAATAGCACACTTCCAAAGATCAGCTGAAAATCATTACATAAACTGACAGAGAACCTCATAGCTAAGAAAGACCAGCTAATGTAGATTACAGTCTTCCTTGATGTGATATCTGATAGACATTGCCAAGATTACAACAGATACAGACTTCACAGCATTTTAGAAGTAGGTAAAAATCTATTTAAGTCTAAAACTGACTGAGCTGTTTGATCTCCTATGTTAATGATTTTGTATTTTGTGAACAGTGTGAGTTCCCAGAAGTAGGAGGTCCACTGAGGTGTTTTGGCTCCCAGGGTAAGATGTCAATATGATGTCCTCTTGCTAATCTCTACCTACACGAGCCTTCTGACCTGGACTTCAGCAGGACCTGAAACAAGTCTCTCTCTCATATATTTGTACACATCTGTATTTTCTCATATCTGGTAGCTGCTCAGAAGGGAAGGAGAGTGGATGTTTCTCTTATACCATCTTGTCATATCCCTTGAAGTGCCACAAAGATATTTCCTCACTTTTTTTTTCATTTTATCTGGTTTGAGATTGCTGTTCACCACCAGCATTTATCAATATCATAAATTGGAAGTAGTGTGTTTCGTCCTTCTATTTCAAGAACCCGGTGTGCACACCTCCTGCAAACTGCTGTTTAGACTGTAATTTGAGCATCCTGTAATGTAATGAAAGATTCTATATTTGAGATGTACCCATGCTATACAACTGTATAAACAAATATACATTTAGATGCTTCAACACAATTAACTAAAAAAAGGGATTAATCTTCTCTTTAAAAAAGGTTTCTACTTCGATATCTGATACCACAGTATTTGCATAACATTTTAATTCACTGTAAGGTTCAGCATGTAAAATATGAAAATCTGGACTGTTAATGATATTTAAAAAATGAAGCAACTTCTCCCCTTTCTTTTCAAAATAGTACAAATATAGTTATTAATTGAATTTTTAGCTAGTATAAATTCATTTTTTATAAACCACACAAGATTAATCACCTGCTTATGTGGCACGGGGAGTGCCTGCTTCTCATTTCACAACAGAGGGAGCAAATACAGCTTAGACAATTTTCAGATGGTTATAGGAAGATGAACTGTATCCCACTCTTCATTTTCACTTCTGGGGTCTATCTGTCAGCTTCCGCATTTCTAAGAAACAATAATGCCTCAGTGCTAAATATATCTGCTTTTATTCCTTTTCCTCCCATCTGAACTTTCTTAGTTGAAAGCACATGCATAGTTAACCTCTGGGATTTAATAAATTTGTAGCCACAAATACCTTCTGAAAATGCAAAACCTGAATTTTGTAAGGCTCTTCCATGTTTTAATGTATGTACTTAGTCTAATGAAACCTCCTTGTAAATTTTCAGATTCTTCTGCAGCAGACCTAGCCCCAGTCCTAAATTGTCGGTTCAGTTTCAGGCCAGAGCATGATGAGATGAAGATCAATAAGAGCAATTTCTGAGATACTACAGGGATATGGGTCAGAAAGATGGAGAGTGAATCCAGATACCTAGTACAATTTTAACAATATCAATGACAACCGGCTCCCTGTTGGGAGAGAAAAGATGTGATACAGCACCTTCAGAGCAGTATTTTGAAGGGGATAAGGAATTAGATGAATAATGCGGAGAAACACTTGAAGCACAAATGACATGTCAGCCAGAGCTTTAAGGTGGATCATCCTAGATCTTTTCTTCCTAGTGAGCTCTTCAAACCTCATAAACTTAAAATAAATTACAAAATATGTCACAGGAAAGTTGTATTTTAAAGGATAAAACTTGAAATGACCAAGGAAAACAACACAGAAACAAAACATAAACAGTAGAAAAAGGGCTCAGAAAGAATTCTTGCCCTGCTTATTGTGTTTTTGCAAGCAGGTCTCTAACTTCAGGGCTGGTTTCAGTCAACTCAGTGACTAACTTGGAGCTCACTGTGCAATTCTTGTTTGTAGGAGGATTTCTTCCATTGCTTTTGACATTCTACGTTCTGTTTCCTGGTCTTATCGGCATTCTTTTGAGCTGCAGTCTTGCAGCTCCTTGCAGGGACACTTCATTGCTAGTGACATATCCTGCAGTCTTTGGAACCTTCTTTTATTCATCAGACTCAGTTACTCGCTAGGGAAGGAGCAGTCTCCTCTCTTCCAGAAAATCCACATTACCCACTCACTCTCAAAGGAGAATAACATAATACAGAGAACACACATGTAAATCATACACTGTCTGTCAAATGGGTTCAAGTGAAGCTTTCATGAAATAGAACAAAATCTTTTTTTCCAGATTTAAAAAGCAGCAGCAAAAGACATGTTCTCTGTTTCCTGTTATGGGTTTTTTTTTAAATTTACACATAATAAATTAAACAGTTCTCCAAAAGAGCTATTCTGTTTGATTGAGACACTTCAGACGTAAATTTGCCTTTCTCTATATACAAGATGCTTTTGTTACCAACTGTCTAGTTTTCTCTAGCTTCATGTAGGGAAAGCATTTACATAAATCCTTTAAAATACTGGCAAGATCCCAGCCTTACAAGGTCATTCTCAAGTTGCATAATTAGAATACAAATTGGTTTGCAAGTATCGTTCAGCATTTTGACACACAGCTAAGTAAATAATGCTAGAGGGTGCTCTTTATTTCAGCAGTGTTTCAAGAGCAATAAAATTAGTAACAATTATAAATAAAGCAGTCTTAGTGCCACCTAAAGCAAGAGGAGCTGGTTGAAAACTAATTTCATGATAACTATCCTTAAAGCAAATGGACTTCTGATCAAATAACGCTATTGACAAAGATGACCAAGCAAAATATCTAAATGTAGATATGAATTGTGTTTATGATAACACATCTAAAAGTTTTGTATAAGTTCCAGTAGAGTTATGAATTCACATTCTTTAAAGGGAGAAGTTTGTTGAAAAAGCTACAGTAAATAAATTTTTCATCCATGTTGAAAAAGCATGGATGTAATTTTGTACTTGCATATGTGTTCATTGTATGATTTTACTGGCAGAACTGCAGTTCTGACACAAAAGAATGTGATTTGTTTGTCATCTTAAATTCTCTACAGATTATAATGTAGGATTGTTTGCCAGAAAACCTGCCAAGGCACAGAATTTAATTATTTTAGCAATGAATTTGTGAATCTCAGACAAATGAGGAGAGGAACTTTCTATGAGAGTTAAGATATTTTGGGATGACCAAGCTCACCAAGAATCTCATGAGATTAGATACCTGTTAAATAACTGCACATCACCAAAATATCTGTTTTCTGCAAGGAGTTACATGAAAAATAGGCACTGAAGGTTCTCCAAAGTTGTTTATCTGTTGGAAAATATTCCAACAAATAGAGGCAATTTCTGATTTTTTTTTTTTCACATTCCAATATCATAACCATTTAATCTAAAGTGATTTTGTGACCAGAGTGTAGAAGTATATTGATTGGTATCTCCCATTTCTATCATGTAATGAAAGTACTTGGTATTCTTGATAAAGTTCCTACAATTAATTAGAACAGTACGTGATCCCTTACTCTCAGCTTCATGGAGTTTCACCACATATCTCTGCTATGATACAGCAGGGCCTGGTGCGCAGGAAATGCACATAAGAAACAAGGTTAAGAGAAGAGCTTGCGTCAAGCCCTGAGCCACTTCCCTTGGGTTTGGGTAAGCAGCCTGATACACAACCATCTGGCCTGAAACCGGTGTGAAGAGATGTTGGAAAAAGCATTGGAAAAAGCCTTTCCAGGAGATCTCCCTCTTTACTTAGATCTACATCTCAGCTGGGACTCTTACCCAGCCTGTGCTTGTCTGTGGTCCCGCTGATCCCCTTTGTCCTCTTCAGGGCTCTGCTTGGTAGAGTGCCTTGGGACAAAGCCCTGGAGGGAAGAGGGGCCCAAGAAAGCTGCTTAATATTCAAGGATCACCTCCTCCAAGCTCAGGTGCGATGCATCCCAACAAAGAGGAACTCAGACAAAAACACCAGGAGGCCTGCATGGATGAACAAGGAGCTCCTGGACACACTCAAATACAAAAAGGAAGCCTTCAGAGGGTGGAAACAAGGACAGGTAGCCTGGGAGGAATAAAGAGAAATTGCCCAAGCAGCCAAGGATCAGATTAAGAAAAATAAAGCCCTGATAGAACTAAATCTGGCCAGGAATGTCAAGGGCAACAAAAAAGCTTCTATAGGTATGTCGGGGATAAAAGGAGGACTAGGGAAAATATCGGCCCTCTCCGAAACGAAATGGGAGACCTGGTTACTTGGGATACAGAGAAGACGGAGATACTCAATGACTTTTTTGCCTCAGTCTTCACCGGCAAGTGCTCAGGCCTCACCACCCAAGCCGCAGAAAAGAAAAACAAGGACTGGGAGAATGAAGACTGCCCACTGTAGGAGAAGATCAGGTTTGAGACCATCTAAGGAACCTGGAGGTGCACAAGGCCATGGGACCCAATGAGATCCATCCGCGGGTCCTGAGGGAGCTGGCGGATGAAGTTGCTAAGCCACTATCCACCATATTTGAGAAGAAGTGGCAGTCCAGTGAAGTGCCTGCTGCCTGTAAAAGGGGAAACATAACCCCCATTTTTAAAATGGGAAAAAAGGAAGACTGGTGGGGCCAGTCAGTCTCACCTCTGTGCCTGGGAAGATCATGGAACAGGTCCTCCTGGAAGATATGTTGAGGCACATGGAGGACACGAAGGTGATTTGAGACAGCCAGCATGGCTTCACCAAGGGCAAGTCCTGCCNTTGGATTGGGTCCAAAGGAGGGCCACGAAAATGATTAGAAGGATGGAATGCCTCTCCTCTGAAGAAAAGCTGAGAGAGTTGGAGTTATTCAGCATGGAGAAGAGAAGGCTCCAGGGAGACCTTACTGCAGCCTTTCAGTCCTTAAAGGGGGCTTATAAGAAAGATGGGGACAAACATTTTAGCAGGTCCTGTTGTGACAGGACAAGGGGGAATGGTTTTAAACTAAAAGAGGGTAGATGTAGACTAGATATAATGAAGGAACTTTTTACAATGAGGATGTTGAAACACTGGCACAGTTTGCCAAGAGAGGTGGTAGATCCGTGGAAACATTCAAGATCAGGTTGGACGGGGCTCTGAGCAACCTGATCTAGTTAAAGATGTCCTTGCCCATGGCAGGGGTGTTGGACTAGATGACCTTTGAAGGTTCCTTCCAGGGGACCTGGATCTTCCAGGTCTGATCCTGACCCACACCCGCAGGCGCACATCTCAGCTTGGGCCTTGGCCCATCCCTGTCCCCAGAGACATGACTGGGGCTGGGGCTGATGCTGCCCCTATGTCCCCCGGCTGCCCTGCTCCTGGCTGCCAAGTCCTGCCCTGATGGATCCCGGGGTCCCTGGCCACCCTGGCACCCTGACTGCTTTGTTGTTCCTTATCCACAAACACACAGTCTGTCCTGTACTACATAATAAATCTCTGCAATCAAAAGGTACTTTTCTGAAAAGCACAATGTAGCTGAAACAGTAAAAAGAAAATGAATAGGAAATGGAATTTTCCAGGTAGTGTTACAAAGGGTCGCTTGAGTACTGTGACAAGTCAGGGTAACCAATGCACCCAGATGACTGTGTTTTGTTTAATGAGGAAGGACTGTGAAAGCAATTTCAATTTGTCAGCTGAGACCCATTGATTCATCTGACAGAGTTAAGGAATATGAATGTAACTGCTACCAGTCAATTTAGCTTTGGAGCCAAAAAAACAGAAAAACATCTAATTTTTCTCATTGATGAGATTATAGGTTTGGTTAATATAGGAATTACGCAGATACATTGTTAAACAGGTGACTGAGTATCACACTGATTTGATTGATTGATAGCACTGTCCAGTGTAAAAAAAGTATATGTTAAAATAATTTAGAACAGTTAACAGGGATAGCTCAATAACTATTTATCTAAAAAGGATCATCACCTGATGGGGATTTTTTAGTTGTGTACTGGTTACCTGCAATGCTGTTAGTTAAAAAGTTGGTCAGAAATATAAATCACTACTGATAACACTTGCACATGTAAAAGGGGCTGATACAGTGAAGAGTAATAGCAAAATCAAATCAATTGAAGAGACATAACTGGATCATTTGGTGAGCTAAGTGCATTCAAAGAAAATGCAATTTAATATAGCTAAAACCAAAGACATACCTCCAAGAACAAGTTCATGCCTATATAATAGATTTTCACTGTTCTGAAAATCAGTGGTAGGAGGGAAGAGTCTTTGCTGATGAACACATATTTATGCCAGAGGACATAGTGGTGGGTTGTTCTAGGTTAGCTGCAAACCAAAAGAACTCATAATTATCTCACACTCCCAGTAACCCTCTGCTGTACTCAATGTAAGTCAAATTTAGGCAAGATAGATGGTCCTTATTACAACTGAAAAAATGAGTCCTGTACTTCATAGCACTTTGACAGGTTTTCCTGCCTTTTTGCATTCATATTTCTCTTCTTATATTATCTTCCTTTCAATTCTCTCTTTCCAGTTGCTTGAGAAACAGAAGTGTGAGATTATCCACTGCTGCAAAGTAAAGCATCATAAAGGAAAATGAGAGAAGCATTTGCAAATAGGGAAAAGGATATTAGTAGGTCCTGGGAGAAGGAGGACCGTTCTCTAGGGCACTATGGGGATCTACGTCTAACAGTGAAAGGCTAAAGGTAAATGGACTACACAAAGGGAGGCAGACCCTCACTCCCATCCATGATTTCTAAAACTTTCCTCAGACTTACAGAAACCTCAGAACAAAATTGTTTCAATGAAAAAAAACATCAATTTCAACTATACGGATGAGAATTCTTAAGACAGCTCTGGCTAATGCTACCCTTGAATATAAGATAGGAAACAAGTAAGTAGAATCAATGCAGAGATTTTACCTTTGTACTATGGTGTAGGCACTATTAAATTTCAAATTCTGAATGTAATTTTGTTATTTTTATAGTTAAAAATGTATATTGAAAAACTGAGGGGAAGTGAGAACAATAAAATGATTTGTGCAATAGATGAAACATCTTAAAGTGAGAATTTCCACCTCTTAGCTTCTTAGTGGGTCAAAAGAAAAAAAAATCCTGATGGAAGGTATCTTTTCTTCCCTTGAAGGAGAGAAAATATTGAGAGTTAAGTAACATTTTTTCCTAGTGAAAGAGAGATATATAAAGAAATTAGTGGTTAGAAACTGATGCAACAAACTTCAAGCCTTTATATTTGTTTGAATTAATTTTGAACTAATTTTGACCAATGGCTATTTTCTAAAGGAGTCACTGAGAACACCTTTCATCATGCATGGAAATATGCAGTACCTGACTAGACATGGTCCTGAGCATCCCACTCCACCTGGCCCTACTCTAAGCAGGGGAGTTGGTCCCCTTTGAGAACACCTTCTAACCTATACAGAGTTTCTGAGACTCTGTAATTTTATTATATATGTTATGCTTTATGGTACAAATACCCTCGTGAAAAAAAAAGAGAAACAAAACCATGTTACTTAAAAGAAAAGCTGTTTTAAGATAGTTTTCAAATATTGCTTCAAGGTGATGAGGGAAGCTTTATGCAAGAAACGCTGTAATATCAGGAAGGGACTTATTTTCTAACATACGTTTCCATGTAAATCTTTCCATATCATAGCTTAATATCTAGGGTCAAATGTTAACAGTGCGAAGGAGTTTTACACCAAGTTGACCAGATAACTAAACCTTTGGTACAAAGTTGTCATGCAATAAATCATAGATCTGCAGTGTTGAATGAAGGAAGTGAGCTACTGTCTCTAAATCAATTTTATGTTACTTTCAAATAAATACTATCTCAACTGGATACTTCTTAGACATTAGAAATTATTATACAAGACTAGGTTAGTGTTAAACATTCAAATCCTTTTTTCTCCACTATAATTAATAATTGAGTTGTCAATTTCAAAAAAAGACATGACATTAATGAAAGAATTCTAATTTTTTTTTAAATAATCCATAGGCTTTATTTCATATAAGCAACACTTTTTAGTTACATTAATCAGCTTGTTAGAATATAATAATAAGTGATAGAATTACAAAGATGTCAGAAAGCTCTGACATGTACAGTAATATCAATTTAAATCTTGCTTATAAAATCTTCACAAACACAACTCATGTATATATGGTAAAATTTTAAAAAAACTTTTAAGCTAGACAATATTAATCAACATATGAAAGTTTATTTTCTGCATATACTTAGGAATTACATAAGTATTTTCAGATTAGATAATTTTCTGTAAATTTCAGGGGGCAAAATTATATGTATTGAGTTCAAATTTTACCTAGAGAAAAATGGAAAATTGAAGTAATTGTGTATATTTACTTTCTTCAGTTTTCAGAAGAAAAGCTTCTGATTTTTCATGGTGAAATTACATTTTATTCTTAAATTTGTTTTGTACAGAAAGAAGATTCTGAACACTTTGATTTAGTGAAACCAAACATTTCAAAACACTTAAAAACTATAAAAAAGGAAAGCTATTGTCTTGACATTTAAATCTAGCTCATCCTGGAAATCTGTAAATTCTAATACAACAGATTAATTTTCTTACTATTGCTTTATGAAAATTATATATAAAGTAGAAGGTTTTGTTAGGTTTCACTGATAAAAATCTTAAACTTGAATGCTTTATTTCACGTGTTAAATTTGAAATAAGTGAAAAATTAAAAATTCAGGAAAGTTTTTAAGTAAAGGTAAAAATTAAATAAGACTACAGGAATCAGTAGATTAGAGTTTGCTATGCAGCTAAAAAATTTGACACAATTTTGATGCAGAGAGATTAAGTTATAGGCCAGGAAGCTGGTAATCTCTCACTGTTAAAGATATGATTCAATTTCATTAAAAATATATTCAGTGTATTTGGGCTTTTAAATCCCTGAAAAAAAAGTGAACCAAACGGATGGATTTTTAAAATTAATAAGAAAACCAATTAAGCTTTTAAAGGTTAAAGGCTACAGGATATATTCTAGTCTCCAGAATTTCTGCCCCCTTTTTGTATGTCTATGCAAATATCAGCCAAAATCCTGCAAGAACACACAACAGAGACTTGAATCTGCACTTATAAAAGACAACATAATTACCGTGATGTGATTCAGAATTAATCTCAGTATTAATTATGTGTACTCTGTCTGTCTCAGCAATGATCAAGTTTAAGAAGTTTTGCCTAAAATCTGTAATCACAAGGCACAGTGAGCAATAATACTGCCTCAGGTTTACTCATGTATCTGTGACCTTCCCAAACTTCCTGTATATGAGAAGGAGAACATGTTTTGTAGTTTTCAAATGTTAAATCTCCATACATAATTGAATAAAGAATAAGACAAGGCCACATGGTCACACTTTATGGGGAAAAAAAGCAACTCTTAAGTGCCTTTCTATGTGGTCTTTCTTTCTGTTAATCCTTCACAGTTAATTGAATGGGGGAGAATAGAAAGTTCTGCATCTCTAACTTGCTGATAAAATTTGTTGCTCACAAATATTTCGTTTGAATTTGCTTTCATGTTGGCCCAAGTTTATGGAGGGGTTCTCTTTTTTAAATAACTTTATGTCTTATAGTCGACTCTAAGTCTACCAATTCCTACTTTATTTTTAATTATTGAAACAACAGCATAATATGAAAAAAAGACTAACCAAAATAAGTCATGCCAAAACAGAAACAATAGTGTATTAGTCACTGCCAAGGACAGCTTATTTAATTTCTCACTGACATCTCTTAGCAAATGCATTCATAATTTAAAATATCTACAGCAATACAAATGCTTAGCCTGAAGTAGCCAAGAGTTGCTGATGGTAGATTTGGAAATAGAACTAATGTGGCTGCGTGCCCAGAGTGAAGCAAGTCTGTTGCATAGTATTTTGGCTTTGTGCTTAAATTGTCAGGAGAAATGTATAGATGTGTCAGTTGAATCTCCTTTGTCTAGTGCCCATTTCTGTTGTTGCCAATCACATCCTGATGCACAGGATTACTGAACTATTCCCTTTTTTGAACTAACATTTTTTCCAAGTGGTCCATCCTTATTTGATCCCTTGTCTTATGCAATCAGTGTACACCCATTACTGCAGTTTATTCAGTTGTTAAATTATAATCTCTACATGGTCAAAAGGAAAGTCCTGGAACTTTCTTTCCCCCACCCCCCCAATAATTAGCAACATTTAAAAATGTTCCAATATTGGTCATTCTATTTACTGGCTACTCATATTTGTCCAACGGAGAGGTTTAAATTCTTACATATCTTAGTGTGAATTCTTCCCAGCTATTCAGAGCCTTTCAGAGAAGCCAGTGCTATAAAGGAAGCCCATATGGCAATATTTGCTATTCTTGCATATACAGTGACACATATATTGTCAGGAAATTTACCATGTCCACCCACAGACTACTAATCCAAACATTTGTAATGAACTACCAGTTCAAAATTGTAACTTCAGTTATCCAAGTAGGATGCAATCAGAAAATAATTGAGGTTTGAAGAGACCATTTGGAGGTCATCTAGACAAATTCCTTGCTCAAAGTAGAGTTACGTCACAGTTAAAGCAGGTTGTTTATGGTCTTGTCCATCTGAGTCTTGAATATCTCTGAAAATGGAGATTCTGCAACCTCTCCAGGAAACTTGTTCTAGTGTTTGATAACTCCCATGGTGAAAAAAATAATCTGATACAGGTTTTCCATGTTCCAACTTGTTTCTGTTCTCTTGCATTCTTCCACTGTACAATTCTGAAAATCTAGATCTATCTTCTCTACAGTCTCTCTTTAATAAGCTGTAGACAGCTATAACAGTATTCCCCTGAGCCTCCTCTTCTTCAGGTTAAAGAGATGCCTTTCCCTCAGCTGCCCTTCATATTTCAGTTGCTCCAACACCTGACTGTCTTGGTAGACCTCCACTGGACTCTCTCCAGTTTGGCAATGTCTTTCCTGCACTGGGGAGCCCAGATCTGGACACAGCACTCCAGGTTCACCAGTGCTGACTGGAGAGGAAGAATCACATTCTTCTACCTGATGGCAAAGCTTTTCCTAATGCATCCTAGGATGCTGTTGGCCTTATTTGCTGCAAGGACATTGCTGGCTCCCATTCAGTTTGGTCTCTTTTTGTTATATATAGCTGCCCCTTGTGAGTCTCTGTCTACCACTCATCCAAGGATAGCCTCCCAGTGTCTCTTTTTCCATGCAACATGGGACACAGGCTTTTGCCTCTGCAGAGTCTCTGAAGATCCTGTTAGATCTCTATTTTTTCTCTCTAATTCTCCAGTAGTAATTATTTATCCTTGAACATATTAAATAAGGCTTTCAGACATTGATTCTGACACTACATAATCTGTTTTTTTTGTGTTTGTTTGTTTGTTCATTTGTTTTTTAATCTCTAGTCTGTATACCTTTTAATATGCAGCTGCACTACATTCTCACATTTGCTGGGTATTGCCTACTGAATTTCTGAAGTCCAGATTTTTCTTTTCTCTAATGCTTGATTCTGTGTATATTTAAATGCCTACTTAACTTTAAGTTTGTGAGTAGTTTCTCTGAAGTCAATCCTGTTGATTAATGTTAATCATGATCTTAATTGCATTGTTGGACTATGGCCAGAATGACTGATGTCTCATCTGTTGCAAGCAATCAATGCAGATGTAGTGAGAAAAAAAGAACACCTTATTCCACAGTGAAGGGATGTTTGTCTCCTAAATTTAGGTATCCAAAACTTAGGTTAAAGTTTAGGACTAGAAAGTCTAAACTACTAATCTATGCTCTTTGTGATACAATAGAGAGAGACTAAGAGCTTCATAAAATCTGTCTTCCCATTGCAAGGAAGGTGAAGTATTATTGGAAGCTTTATCTTTTTCTCATTGTTCCCATTAGAAGGGATGAAGACAACTGGTTCAAAATGCATGTTAAACTTCATAAAACAGAGGCAAAGAGATGAATATCACCTTGATAACCAAAATCGTATTGCAACACTACAGTGCTTGAATTATGGCTATTAAGTATGTGGGGTAGATTTTTTTTTTTCCCTTACTCTTGTGCAATAGAAAGCATAATAATACAGAAAACTGTCCTTACCTGTTGACCTGTATAGAAAGGAAGGCACAACTGCTAAAGAACCTGGACATTTGGGGACAATGTTTCTTAGAGCAACTCATTAGAGCATTCGCAAGAGGAAAAACATGTCTTGATCCAATTCCTAACAGCAGACAGATGAATTAAAATTCATAAAGTATTCAAAATTCAGCTTTTTTGTGGAAAAGATAAGGCTCACCCATCAAATTACACTGTAATAATACCTAATTTTAAGTTCAGCATGTTAGAGGCTTTGAATAAGAGTATATCACTAAACAACCAAATAAGCAGAGGCAAATGGAAAAACAAACAAACAAAGAAATAAACAAACAAACCCTAACTCTTCTGAACAGCAGAACATAATATTGCAGAATGAAAATAAAATCATACAAAATGTAGAACAGTCCAAATAAAATCAAGTGGACAAAGAATAACATTTTTACCTTAAATATCAAGCCATAATGAGGCAAGTCATAAGGTAAAAATGGTTTGCTATAAAACTTTCTTTGACCACACTAGAAGTAGGATCTATACAAAGAGCTGAAAGGATTCAGAGACAAACAGGGATTAAATAGGCTGCACAGAGGAGATGGAATACATTAGAGTAGAAATATTAAATTTTTTTTTTAACATACATATTTAGTATTAAGGAAGGTAGATAAATCATGTCCCTTAAAGCTGAAGCTTCATCTTTATGAAAGATGAGTCTCAGAAACTTTCTCACATGTGTCAATAGAGGTGGTTTTAAAACAAAAGTAATAAAATAAACACATTGCCTGGACCAGAGACTGTTCACACAATAGTGCTAAAAGATATCAGATTTTAAATTGCTGAACCTTTATGTGTGGTGTGTACCACCCATAGCATTCTTCCACAGGAGAGTGGAAGGCAGTAAACACAATGTCACTTTTTTAAAAAGGCCTTGACTAACCTGAGGAACCATAGGCCAGAGGAAATTCAACAGGGAATAGAATAAAGAATAAAATACGGGACACAAGAATCAGAACACAGAGGAATAAAAAAACCCAAACTTTAAATTGACTTCCAGATACACTGTTTGAAACCATAGCAGGCATAGAGTTTGTGGTTTTGTTAGTAAGTATAGTGTATTTGGAGAAGAATAACATTTTCAGAGGTAATTTATGTCTCATTCACCTTTGAAGAAGTTAGTAAGCCAAGTAATACAAGTCCCTGTATTACTTTATCTAGAAACACTTCCAGTTTCCTAGGACCTTATGCACAGTATCACAGAATCACATAATGTCTGAAGTTGGAAAGGACCTCTGGAGGTCAAGTTGTCCAACTCCATGCTCAAACAGGGTCAGCTACAGTAGGATTTCCAGGACCATGTCCAGATGGTATGGTCACAATAGCACTTAGTACTGGAGAAAGATCACAGTATCAAGAATCTCTGTGTGAGTGATCAAGTGACTGGGTGGGGCCTTAGCTGCTGGGATCAATCCACCACAGTATTATAAATAAAGAGCAAAAAAGACATAAGTTTGTCACTCTGTAGTTCCACGTTGGACTTGCATTTTGAAAATCAAATATATTCTTGTCTTCTCACTCAATTCACAAAAGATATTCTAGAACAAAAAAAAACAAAAAAGGGAAATAAGAATAAATTAATGTATCAGATGCCTGCCACCTGAGAAGGCACTAAATAAGTAGCTAGAAGAAGTAGTGGATATGGGGACATAACTTAGAAAGATGATAAAATTATGAACAGTGTATTTATAAATAAATAAGGAATAGTAATTTATAGCTTCTCACGGCTTAGAAAGATTGCATTATGCTTAATTTGACAGACTGGAAGCAAATCAAAATAGTGGCTTTTTCCACTCCAATTGTAATTAAATTAGTTAACACATCACAAAAAATATGTTGTTGTGAGAGACAGAACTGTAGAACATTTGTCTCAAAGATTGCTTATTTAAGCAGAGTATCCTCTGAATACGTGTGAAAGACTGAACTGTAGAACACTTGTCTCAAAGATTGCTCTGAATACGATAAGAGCAGCTTGCAAGGCCCTGGAGACCTCCGGTTTGCAGGGGCTGTGCTGTGTGCAAGATTCGGTTGAGCACAGGAATGTAGGAATGTGCTGTTACCATGGAAACTGCAGCCTTTGAACAGGAATAAAAGGGACTGCCAAGACTAGCCTGGAGCACATCGCCCACCGCCAAAACACCGAAAGCCTTGGACCCCCAGGACGCCGTGGATCCATGGGGGTGATTATTCTTGCAACTCTATCCCAAATGCTTGCTTGAGTTCTAGCTTTGTTCTGATCTATCCTATCACTACTAATTTTTACTTTTGATAATAAAAAGTTGTTTAGGATATGCGGCATTTGACCTCGTTTGTGTCTTAATCTTGCTCTTGGGATCATATTAAAACCTCTCCCGACATTGGATCAGGACAGTTGTGAATGCAAAAAGCATGAATTGTTTTGAAATATGTGAGATGGTGGGTATTTTTAATTATTATTTGTAAATCTATAAATGGCTATTAAATGCTATGATCTAGATTTTCACTTCATTTAGGAACCACCATCTTCAGAAGCTGAGATGGTGCATCAGATATAGACTGTTTATTATACCATTTATCTGAATATTTGTTATTATCCAATACTGGGGACAGGGCATGAGATTAGATGTAGTAGACAGATCTTTCACCTGTGCCATCATATCAATTGTCATAAATTTATGTACCTCATAAACCTGATGTATTTGCATACAGTAAATGTAGTCAATAGGAAGAGCCAGACACCTCTGGACAGTTACTCATCTAGGTTTCTCTGTTTGGTAGAGAAACCTTAGGTAAATATCTACAGTTGGACTGTATGAATAATTCTCAATTATTTGCATCAGAAACTCCTTCTGTTTGTGCAAAAGAAGAGATAAGTGTCCATGAAGTATTCCCAAATATTCCATGTATTGAGAAGACTGGAATATACAATGTTCAAGGTAGATGTGACTCTTTAGAGTTATTTTAGAATCCCTTTTCCTCACTTAGTTGTGCCATGCACAGATAAACACAGTCTTTATGCTTGTACAAAACTAAAATAATGTTTATATTCTGACTGGAGACCTGTTGCAAATAACTCCAGTCCTGTCTTAAAAAATGTGATAAAAATGTGGCTTATTCATTTCCAAGCAATCTTGACTTAATGGCCCTTCTTAAAATCACACAGGCTCAAAGAAAAAATAAAAGCACATAATTCTCTTCCAGACCTCACACATTTCACTAATAGGTCGTATGAAGTTGCTGTACTTGTTCTGCTAGTATCTCACTACAAGCCATATTAGGATGCTGCTGTTTCAGATATTTAAAAGCCTTGCTTTAACACTCTCTGCCAAGATATGCCATGAATGTCAAAGTGCTTTAAATCAAAACTGAAAACTGACTTGTTTTTCCCTTTGTTTTCTATCATTAGCTTGGCACTGAAAGCTGTGTTATTAATTATTGTACATCTCTTGTAAAGCACCTTGAGATGTCTCGCTGAGATAAGGTACTATGTCCTATAAATGGAAGTTGTTGCTGTTATTCAGTCAGAAATGAGTCTAAAGTACAGCAGAACAAAGTCTTTCAAATGTTCCATCAACTATAGAAAGTTTAATATAAATTAATACTATAAGGCTAAATCTAGAATCTGCAGCTTATAGTTTACAGCTCACAGAAGCCTTTCCAACTGTGTATAATGCCTTCAAAATAATCATATATATTCATAGTGATTTACATCCACCTTGCACACCTTTATGCAGGAACAATCAAACACATACAGAGAAGGACAGAGGAGATGCAGATTTAAGATTTCTGTTAGTATTCACATGATGAACTTCCTAGACATAGGATTTGCACCATATGTTACTATGTTAGCGTAGAGGGACTAATGAGGAAGGCAGATAGCTCAGCCTAAGAGGATAGCTACAAAAGCAGAACAGTTTCTTGAAGGAAGAAATTTTTTGACACTGCTGACCTATTTTAATACTTCGGTTAAACATCATGGGGCTTCAAAGATCATGAGAGACGTTAACAGCTTATTTTAAAATGGGATTAGCTGTAGTTTTGGGATGCTGGGATTACCTTTGGCTTTAAAGCCAACCTCTTCTTAGCCACACTGTTTCAAAAATGTTCTTGGCCTAATTTCACTGCAATTTAGGCTATTTATTAATACAAATACTTTCTACAGCAGGAGAGGTTTAAAGGTTACAAAAGAGGTACTAAAATTATGAAATCACAGGAGAAAAAGTAGAGAATGGAAGATCCTTAACATTAGGGTTGACTTCACTGCTGAGGTCAAGGCTTGTTCAACTATACAGAAGACTGACATTTCTCCTCAGTTAGTTCTCCTTTTGGCTATCCATGCAATAAATATCTAGCTCATGCATCATTCTTTTTACCTGTAGATCTCCAAATATTTAATACATGAAAATATTTTTTCTCAGAAAGGAAAAGTGATCTTTCAAAAGCTCAGAAGAAAACCAGTGACAAAGCTGGACATTGAACTCATGTCTCCCATAAGTGAATGCAGTTCTCCAGCTACTCATTCTAGTTTTATAAACATGCTTTCAGAGATTCTCTAATAAAGGCAGCATAGATAATTATCTGCAGAGGAGCTTTAAGGTTAAAATGCAAGCAACTCTAAGCCATGGCCAGATATTTATTAAAATCAGCCATTAATAAAAACAATTTGTATCTCAAATATGGAAATTGAAAAACAAAGTTGGAGAAACACATTCATCACTATTTTTCTAGTTCTTCTGTGTTTCAGAATTCTTGTCCTATGTTTAGCATGAAATGAACATCTATCCCAGGTACCCTGTGGCTTCTTCTCTGCTCATTTCTGCCAGGTAACATGGTATGTTAAATGCTGTTGTACTGTGGAGATGGAAGAAGCAGACATCTCAGTATCCACAGAAAATTGCCAGGGAGCACTGAGACATTCACAGGACAGGCATTACAACAAAATGGACAATTTTCACAATTGTAGTCTAGACATTGCTAGGCAGCAATGGACAAGCATAGGAAGAAGTGAATAGAACATCCCAACCACTACTGAAAGATTTCCTATTTGGTGTCAGATCCAGCCTCAGGACAAGCTTGGTGGTTAATGAATGTTTTGTCATTAAGTATGGGATGACCATACATAAAAAAAAAGAACTCATTATGGTGAAAGTGTAAGTCATGACAACATTTATCATTCTAAGCCCATGCACAATTAAATGAGCAAAAATGATGAGGCTGGGATCCTGATGAACAGGAAGGAATATTTTACTTATTTCTTGCTATATATTCTTCATTCCTCAGCCGTACATGGTCATAAAGTGAAGAATATCACTTCTAACATCAAGGACACAGAGTTGAACCTAATGATACAACAGAACGGACTGGGCACTGACAGAGTCAGCAATTTACCCCTATCTCTTGAAATTTCCAGGCTCAAGACTAATCTGCACTTTATTTTGCCATTGCATCTTGCATAATGCCTGTGAAAGCATGTACAGCCACAATCTGAGGACTTCAAAAGCAAAAGAGATAGAAAGTGTGACATAAGCTAAAACAGTAGGGTGGTAGAATTTCAATGTGATTTCAATTAAAGCGTTTTCATTTTCATAATAGTCAGAACACCCTGAAGATTTGACTAGCTTTCCCTTCACCCTTTTCTCATCACCGCCTGTTATACCATTAGAGTTATGGAATCTTATTTACCCATGAGGCTGATGTGATATCTTGTAAAAACATGAACACTTCCAAAAACCGTATTTGCAAAAGTTATACTCATGTTGAAGATACTTAAGCAGACAAAATGTGATGACGTTTCCCCAAATGAGGCTTTTATGAAAGAACTAATTCACATTTATTTACATTCATTTTCTTAAAACTACTTTCTTTCCTCTGTGAAGAAATTGTAAGTGGTAGTTCAAAAGAATCTTAATATCAAAGCTAATGTTTGAACTGATCGGTAAGCCACATGCAGTTAACAATCCCTTGTGATATACTTCACTGTGCATTTACCCCACAGAATGTTTGATTTCAAAAGCAAATAATGATCCTTAGTTTATTTCGCATAGCTTCTGGTAAGCAGACATATTTTGATGTCTAAATTGAACCTGAAGATTTAAATACTGGTGCAGATACTAGGATAACTAAGTGTGTTTCTAACAATACAGTTCAAAATAAATGATGCTATTGACGAGAATGAAAATACAAATCTTAACATTTCTTACTTTCCAGCCATATACTGTTCTCATTCACATATAATTTCTATTTTATATCACAAGTGTTTCATTATAATGCAGACAGAGCTAATACTGAATAAATAAATTTTCTTGCAGTTAAATCTCAATTACTTAATGTTTTAAAGTGAACCTAGACCTTATACTGATGGTGAGTAAGAATATCCTTTAAATAGGATCATCTTTTGCTTTCATATCTGCAAGTCCTAACAGGCTTAAAATTGCTATCAAGATTGTACACCTTTTTAAAATAAGCATTCAGTCTTTCCCCATTCTTTCTTGTATATCAATGCAGCAATGCAGGCCTGAACAGCTTTGCATGTACCAATTTTAACTAGTTCAGAAGTCAATTTTTCTATAAAAAGAAAATGTGTGATGAATTTGTATTTGCCTCCTTGGAGATGACATGAAGATACATTTACATGTTCCACAGTGCTCAGCTGGAACACTCCTGCAATACAATAGTCAACGGTCAACCTATCATGTGTTGTGCTACTATTCAGATTTAAATTACTGTTCACTGCTCTTCAAAAAGTTAGATGTCACCGCATGTTCATATGTGATTATGAATGAAAAATTCAGACTGCGATAATTATTCATAATGAATTGTAACAAGCACAGGTCAGTAATGATCTCTAGCTCCAAAACTGATGGACTTGGATTTTTTAATCATACATCAATTACTTCTTATAAGCAGTAAAACTGTCATATAGGAATATAAAAATATTTTTATTAGAAATTCAAATGCTGTTAATTTTACAAGAATTTTTCCAAAGGCATCAGAATGTACCATTTTGACACTCTCTCTTAAATTACTTTTCTGAATTCTTGCTCTTGTTTGAACTAATCTATAATTTGTACAATAAAAAATAAGCTTCTAAGATATGAAATTTGTATCTTGATTTGAAACTTTTTTTCCCCTGAGAAATTTACTCAGAAAGTTTTCATTTAAATTGAAAAAAAAATCCCTAAAAAATTCTGTAAACTCAAAATCCTTTATAGCATTAAATTTATTCTCCCTCCATCTCTACTTTTTAGCTTTTTCCCTTTTCCAATGTCAGTTTGTCTTATTTATTCTCATTGAATTCAACAGGATTTCTAAAGAAGTTTGAAAATATTAAGATGTATACTCTGTCAGATTCACAATAATTTAAACAATGAGGTCACATATATTATTTTAGATCAGATGTGATCATTGTAAATTTGTTCTGGCCTTACATATGTCAAACAATTACACTCATACTGAATTACACCCTTTACTGAACCCCAATAACAAATTATGATTAAATAATCTCTGCCAACTTCTCTGACAGTAATTAGCTGTCCAATTTTTTACTTTGTTTAGTTTCAGAAATCAGTTCTTGTCATGCTTTGGAATAATAAAGAGGCTGTGAGAATTTAGCATTTTCTCCCAAAAGATTAATAAATTAAGAATACATCTTATAATTTTCTCACTGATAAACTAAACAGTTCTATACATTCAGTTCCTCCCCAGAAGACTTCTTCCTTTATGGTAGTCACATCATTTTATGTGATCTGTGAATTTTCTTGAATCTTATAGACAAAACTTCTAATAACCATCAGTATAAGGTATTGAAGTGTTTATCTAAGACACACGGACCAAAGCAACAAAATCAATATCTTACATTCATGCACTACACTGTTGTGCTAGTAACTCATTCAATTATTTGTATACCATGACCCCAATATTATTTTTTTCTTAGCCTTAGCCAGCTAGGATACAGTTCCCTATACAGTAAGCATGACCTGTATTCCTGGCTTCTAGACAGATTTGTGTTTGGTAGCGTGAAATCATGTTTTGTTTTAGTGAACTCAGCTTAAGCAGTGACCCAGATCATTCTGTATGACTGCCTTGTGTGATTCATTGTTTTCTACTCTGTCAGTCTTGTACTATCTGGATATTTTGTCAGCAATGATTTTACATTTACTTCTATGCCACTGATAAAAATATTGCCACACCTATTATTGTGCATTTCAGAAATCCAATGGAAATGTCCTCATTCAACATTTGTCACAGATAATTTCAGGAGATATATCAGCTAAATGGGTCTTTTTTTACCATAGTGCTTTTCTGTACTAAGTTAAATGCTATAAACAAACCTATTTGTTTTAACAAAAGATAAAATCAAATAAGAAAAACCTACTGATGATGTTCTTCACAAAGAGTAAACTATCAAAACAGGTATCTAATTAAATTGTTGAAGGATGTGTAAGACATACACAATGAAGTAACCTGTTATCCCTCAATAGTTATTTTATTGCATGAATGTCCTTCAGTATATTCAGACGTTGTATAAAAAAAAGATACTTGGTAGTTTTTCATGTCTATGCTTACACAGCTAGAAGAAGTATTCATATTTACCACCACATTTTAAATTGTACAGATCATGCACTGTTAAAGATGGCTTAAAATTTACTAAAAATAATTAAAGGAAAAAGAACCACAAGACTAGCGTCTTTAGTCCTAGTTCTACAAATGTATACTAAGAAATCAATGTAGAGTTAGTGATGTTTTGTTTGTACAATGCTAATTTCTTTTACGTCACTGCTGTTTTCTATGTAAATTCATGGACCTTATCAAAGTACACAAGAGAGAAATCTAGTATCTTTTTTTTGTATAATCAAAAGAAAAGAATTTATATATTTCAAGTAATTTATACTATTCCATAGTAATAAGCAGGTTCTGAAAATCTGCATCTTTTTAAAAGCCTCATTTACTTTCAGTAATTGTGATAAAGTTTTAAATTTGTTTTGGAGACCACTTAAAGATTGGGATCATATGCTTGAATTTGACGCTTACAAATTATGGCAAACTACTTTGGCAAAAGTTTAGACTGTAGTCTCCCTACCTATCTCACAAAATAGAGTAATATTTTTATGGTAATACAATCAAAGCTTATAACAATTTCGTACACACTAGTTGTTACAGTGAAAACCTAAATACAGAAAACTATTTTTTGGCAAGAATGCACTTGATAATTCTATATTCATGCATGTTTTGATTAGTTCTCCTGTGAGGTTGCATCAAAACTTTGTCTCAATAATTCTATGAGCCTGATGCTGATCTAGCTCACCCCCTTAGGTCATCTCATTTATCATTGTCCTGGTTTTGGCTGGGATAGAGTTAATTTTCTTCCTAGGAACTGGCATAGTGCTGTGTTTTGTATTTAGTATGAGAATAATGTTTATAACACACTGATGTTGTAGTTGTTGCTAAGTAGTGTTTACACAAAGTCAAGGACTTTTCAGCTTCCCATGTTGTGCCAGGTGCACAAGAAGCTGGGAGGGAGCATAGCCAGGACAGCTGACCCAAACTGGCCAAAGGGATATTCCACACCATACGACGTCATGCTCAGTATATAAGCTTGGGGGAATTAGCCAGGGGGCAGGGACCACTGCTCAGGGACTGGCTAGACATCTGTCGGTGGGTGGTGAGCAATAGCATCGCACATCTCTTCCTTTGTATATTCTTTTATTTTTAGTAGTAGTAGTAGTAGCAGTAGTACTACAACTTCTACTACTACTACAACTTCTTCTACTACTACTACTACTACTACTACTACTACTACTACTACTACTACTACTTTATTTTATTTTATTTTAATTATTAAACTGGTCTTATCCCAACCCATGATTTTTCTCACTTTTACTCTTCTGATTCTCCCCCCCATTCCACTGGAGGTTGGGGAGTGAAGGAGCGGCTGTGTGGTGCTTAGTTGCTGGATAGCATTAAACCATGACACCATACATGCAGTATAAAGCAGATCAAACAAGAGGCAAACCAGACAAAACCAACAGGATTCAGTAGTCTACATGTAGGTGTTCAGTGTAATTCGAAATTCTCTTGTATATCCTTACAGAATCGTAGAATATTTTGGATAGGAAGGGACTTTCAAAGGTCATCTAGAACAATCCCCTGCCATGGGCAGAGACATTTTCTACTAGGTCAGGTTGCTCAGAGCCCCATCCAACCTGACCTTGAATGTTTCCAGGGACGGGACATCTACCACCTCTCTGGGCAAACTGTTCCAGTGCTTTACCACCCCCATCATAAAAAACATCTTCCTTATATCTAGTCTGAATCTACCCCCTTCTAGTTTAAAAACATTATCCCTTGTCCTGTCACAAGAGGACGTGTTAAAAAGTCAGTCCCCATATTTCTTATAAGCTCCCTTTAAGGACTGAAAGGCCACAACAAGGTCTCCCTGAAGCCTTCTCTTCTCCAGACTGACTAACCCCAACTCTCTCAGCTTTTCTTCAGAGGAGAGGTGTTCCATCTTTCTAATCATTTTCGTGGCTCTCCTCTGGATCCAATCCAACAAGCCCATGTCTTTCTTGTGCTGAAGATTCCAGAGCTGGATGCAGTACTCCAGGTGGGGTCTCACCAGAGCACAGCAGAGGGGCAGAATCACCTCCTTCAACCTTCTGGCCATGCTTCTTTTGATGCAACCCAGGGTACAGTTGGCCTTGTGGGTTACAAGCACACATTGCTGGCTCATGTCCAGCTTTTTGTCCACCAGCACCCCCAAGTCCTTCTTGGCAGGGCTGCGCTCAATCCCTTCATCCCCCAGCCTGTATTGACACTGGGGATTGCCCTGACCCAGGTGCAGGACCTTGCCCTTGGCCTTGTTGAACCTCAGGAGGTTCACATGGACCCAATTCTCGAGCTTGTCCAGGTCCCTCTGGATGCATTCCATCCCTCAGGCGTGTCAACCACACCACTCAGCTCAGTGTCATCTGTAAATTTGCTGAGGGTGCACTTGATCCCACTGCCTATGTTATTGATGAAGATATTAAACAGCACTGGTCCCAGTATGGACCCTGCAGGACACCACTTGCCACCGACCTCCATCTGGACGTTGAGCCATTGACTACTACCCTCTGGATGTGTCCATCCAACCAATTCCTCATCCACTGGACAGTCCACCCATCTAATCCATTCTCTTTCAATTTAGAGAGAAGGATGTTGTGGGGGACCATGTCAAAGGCCTTACAGAGGTCCAGATAGGTGACATTGGTAGCCCTTCCATGTCCACTGATGTAGTTACTTCATCCTAGAAGGCCACTCACTTGGTCAGGCAGGACTTGCCCTTGGTGAAGCCATGCTGGCTGTCTTGAATCACCTTCCTGTCCTCCATATGCCTCAACATAGCTTCCTTAGGAGGATCTGTTCCATGGTCTCCCCAGGCACAGAGGTGAAGCTGACAGGTCAGTAATTCCAGGGTCCTCTTTTCTACCCTTTTTAAAAATTGGTGTAATGTTTCCCTTTTTCTAGTCACCAAGGACTTCACTTGACTGCTATGACTTTTCAAATATCATGGAGAGTGGCTTGGCAACTGTATCAGCCAATTCCCTCAGGACTCTGGGGTGCATCTCGTCAGGTCCCATAGACTCATGTATGTTCAGGTTCCTCAGGTGGTCTCAAACCTGATCTTCTCTTACAGTGGGAGGAACTTTGCTCCCACTGTCCCTGCCTGGAGGTCCAACCTTCTGCTGCCTTTCATAAGATAGAAGATGAGTGAGGGTGGAGGGTTGCAGATTTTCATTATATCCTCTGTCATTGTCACAACCCTGCTCTCTAAGTTTCTATTCAAATGTTAACCATTTGTTAGTCAGTAAGCAACAAATGCTCATTTCAAATGCCTTGACATATTTGTGATATTCACATAGGATTGGTAGATCTGTGCTTATCTGAAGAGGCAGATAGTGATCAGGCAGGATATCCCAATGTTTCTAAAATGTTATGAGACATCTGCATTTAGGCATCTAAAACCCACTGTTAATGTCAATAAATGATCAACACGTGACATTGTTCTTGATTAAATAGATTTCACATTTGGAGGTCAGATCAGTCATAAACACAGGTCTTTAATATTTAAAGTATCTGGCTTATACTCCAGCTGTGTCTCCAGAACGAAGCAGGTGTCTGCCAGGTCCTACGTCACACATAGCAGCTCTGGTAAATGTCTGAAAGGGCTAGCTGTAGGTTGGTGGTATAATTAAAAGAGCATTAGACCCTGTGTTGAAGTGACTGGGAGACAGTCCTGAAGGGAAAAGGGGTCCAGGAAGGCTGGACATTCATCAAGAAGGAAGTCTTAAAGGTGCAGGAGCGGGCCGTCCCCATGTGCCGATAAAAGAATGGGAGGGGAAGACGACCGGCCTGGCTGAACAGAGAACTCTTGCTGAGACTCAAGAAGAAAAGCAGAGTTTATCACCTTTGGAAGAAGGGGCAGGCTACTCAGGACGAGTACAGGGATATCATTAGGTTGTGCAGAGAAGAAATTAGAAAGGCAAAAGCCCAGCTAGAACGCAACCTGGTCGCTGTTGTGAGAGACAACAAAAAATGCTTGTACAAGTATATTAATGACAAAAGGAGAGCCAAGGAGAATCTCCATCCTTTATTGGATGTGGGGGGGAACGTTGCCACCGAGGATGAGGATAAGGCTGAAGTACTCAACGCCTTCTTTGCCTCAGTCTTTAATAGTCAGAGCAGTTATCCTCAGGGTACTCAGCCCCCTAAGCTGGAAGACAGGGACAGCGAGCAGGATAAAGCCCCCATAATCCATGAGGAAGATGTTAACGACCTG
>VZTQ01014104.1:54302-77643 GCA_013400755.1 Pelecanoides urinatrix
GGGTCCAGACAAAGGCCATGAAAATGATCAGGGGGATGGAATGCTTGACATATGAAGAAAGGCTGAGAGAGTTGGGGTTGTTCAACCTGCAGAAGAGAGGGTTTCGGGAGACCTTATTGAAGCCTTTCAGTACTTAAAGGGGGTTTATAAGAAAGATGGGCACAGTCTTTTTAACAGGTCCTTTTGCAACAGGACAAGGGATAATGGTTTTAAACTGAAAGAGGGTAGATTTAGACTAGATATAAGGAAGGACCTTTTTACAATGACGGTGGTGAAACACTGGCACAGGTTGCCCAGAGAGGTGGTAGATGCCCCATCCCTGGGAACGTTCAAGGTCAGGTTGGACAGGGCTCTGAGCAACCTGATCTAGTTGATGATATCCCTGACCGTGGCAGGGGAGTTGGACTAGATGACCTTTAAAGGTCCCTTCCAATCCAATCTATTCTATGATTCTACAACAATTCAACTTTAGTTTTTCTGATATATGACCACAGCCTCTACTCCTTTTTGTTTGCATTTATTGTTCATGACAGAAAAGTTTATATTTTTGTTATATAACTATAAAAATACTATATATATGTATACAAAAATATATATATTATAATAGTTATTTATATTACATGTATATATTTTATCATATATATGGAACTTGTACATTCTATATGAATTTTTCAGTCACTAGGCTGTTGTTTAAAAGAAGGATCAGTACCATTATGTACTCATCTATTCACCATAATTTAAGCAGAAAAAAAAAAAATTCTTTAGTTTTGTATGGAAATTACATCTAACTTCAAAAGGATAATTCAAACAGGACAAATATTAATCATTAATTATTTCACTAACTATTAAAGTCTCAGAATTTCTTGGAATGATTAGTCTTTATCCCCATTAACTAGTAATAACTGTATGCAGCAATGACATTTTCTGGTGAAATGCTGCATAGAAATTAACACTATGGTGGGCACTAGACCTCATCTTAGCCCAAAAACTTGTCTTGACTTCTGCTTGCTTTACCTTCAAAACAGATTTTTAAAGTCAGACAGGTGGTACAGGGGCTGTTGATTAAGCATGAGCCTTGTTCTCAATGTTTAATCCTTGGAGATCTTTGAACATGTTTGGATTTGTTCTATTGAAATTTGTAATCTAATGCTTACTCATGCTACACAAATCATACCATTTAGGGCACAAGTCCAGCAAACAGTCTAGAGTAAGAAAATAATTAGCATAATATAGAATTGCTGACCAATGGGAAACAGGCAAAAACTTGAGCAACAGCAGGAAAGAAAAATGACAAACCAATAACATTGACCTTTTCTCAGCAAGTGCTCAGCAGCCAGCACATTGCTAGGACAACCACCTCCCAGGCACCTATGCAGAAGAGTCAAAAACCTCAGGAACCCATGGCCAACCAGTACTTCAGGTAAGAGTAGCAGTTTCAAGATGCTATACCCTGATTATTAATGTTAGAATTGCTTTATTAATTTCTCATCCTTTTATGTTAATTTCATTTGGTATGTGGGAGTCACTTTACCAGAGCCAGTTTGCCTTAGTGAAGTTGGACTAGCAATAAAATCTTGAGTCCACACATAGTGTGTTGGCTTTTTGCTCATGATTATACTTTACATGTCACAAAGGGTACACACAAGTTTGGAAGGGAAAAAACCCACAATGACCCATAAGAGTTTTACATTAAAAAGAGTTATGTCTACACTGAAACAAAGCCCCCAAATTTTTATCTTTGGAAAGCAGAATATATTTTTCAATTAACTAAAGTTTTCTGATTTTTTTTTTTTTCCTATGGTATATTGCTTTTCTCACTCAGCACAGAATTAGAGAAAACCTTCAGGAAAAAATTCTAAACTTTGAAATAAATGGGAAGATTCTCTGAATAATAATTAATGGTTATTTTACTTTTACCCCCTTTATTGTTATGGTGCTCACCTAGTGATACACTGTAGTCATAGCATCAGAAATAAAAGGGAAAAAAAATAAAAATGAATGCCTAAAACAATGCATGTATATCTATAAGAATTTAAATAGTTCATATTTTTACATTAGAACCTGAAAGCAAAAATATTCATCAGTATTATACTGTGAACATTTTAGTGTCTCACATAGCCTTGCAAAATGAATATATTTCTATGAAAAATAAAAATAATTCTATTCAAAATTACAGTCTGATCTCATACAGCAGTTATAAGTTTTAAAATAGCTGTTTTCATTCTTCTTTATGAGCCAAGTGCTCTAGACTAATCACTTTTCTAATACACTTCAGTGTCAACGTATATGGGGTGCTGTGTATCATTTTAAAAGATACTCTAAAGATGTCAGTGGAGTATTTTTTGTATCTAAGTCTACTAAAAACAAAAATTAAGATTGAACTTCTATAGAAAACCCTTTCGTAACAATCTTTTTGAAGAGCTTTAACTTTAAGGCATCTAAATCATATCACACAACACAAATTTATTTTTGAAAAATTTAGTCAGCATTTCTAACTCTCAGAAGCACAATATTGTCTCTTAAGATGCATAGTTTCAATTCCTCAAAATTTCTAGTTTTTTTACTACAAATATTTCTAAAATAGATTTTTTTTGCATGACATGTGGTACTACTGAAATATCTGTAATGTAGCATTAGGGTTACCTTAGCTTCTTTCTTTCATACTAGGAACCTTCCACGTGTTTCTGTTTTTGTTCTTACTTGCTTGTTTTAATTATGATACTATTTATTTCTCCTCTCCCTCTTAATCCAGTTTGGTATTGCTATTAACACGGTACTTTCTTCTTACTCTTCCCTTGCAATCTTCCTTAATCTGGTTCTTTTTCTAAAACTCTTTTTTTTTCTGACATGAGAAGAAGTGCAAAGTAATGTACTGGATTCAACTTCGAAAGTGTAATTTTCAGTCTCAATACTGTCATTCATCTTTTGGGTGATATGAAATAAATTATTTCTCTGTGAAGGTCTCTGTTTCTTTGTCCAAACTTTAGCTATCTGGAATACAAATTCTCAGTACATCTGTTGTCTCTGATTTTTATTTTGTCCAGAAAAAAAAAAAAAAGCTTTGAGTATGGTAAGGTTGCTCTGTCACCACAGTGATATGAAGTATGTTCTTTTGAATTAGCCTCCCATGCTGTCAGTTCTTTTTTTTTGACCCTCACCTTGCCTGAACCTCTCTTTCCTCTGATAAAAGCCCTTTAAGATTACAATTTTCTTTCTTAACCTTCAAACTATTTTATCCATGATGTTATCTTTTCTTGCCTTTATCAGTCCCTATTTCTTTAGTTATTAATTTGTTCTGATTTGCAGCTTTTTGTTGACTGAGTTCTTACTCCAGCGCCCATACCCAAATTTCTCTTTTGTATTGTCAACAACAGGATTGTAAATCTTGACTGATGCATCTGCATGAAGACAAATGTTAACTAGTGAGAAAGCACAAGTAAGGCTCCGTTAGCAAGTATGAAACTTTGGCTGCACAAGATGACCACTATGTTAGAGCTAATGTCATTTTCTGTAGACCACCTAAAAAGGGACGGTGTTTTCTTTCAGCTCTCTTAAAGGTTCTCAGGGTGTCTTCCATGGACTGGAAAGGAGGAACTCTTCATACAACTAGGTTTTTGTGACTTCACACAAAAGAACAATATACAGGAATTTATTTGTTCAAATTTTAAGGGAATTTAAAAAATCAGATACATCAATAGTGTGTCTGATAATGAAAACTGAGTAAACTAGTAGTAAATAATTGGAGGCAAACCATAGTCTTTTAACATCAGTCAATTAGATAATCACCTTACTCTCTCTTAAGAATGTGAATTTGTTGACAAAATCCATAGCACTTTTATTATGTTATTAACAATGATTTTCCTTAACCATTTTATGCTCATAATTCTACTTTTTCTGACTTAAAAAAATGTTGGAAACTGAAGTCTTGCCTGTTGGCTCTAGACAATATAATGATCAGCTATTCTTAAAACATTATCACTGTTTACTTGTTTTTAAAGAAAATTGTTTAACTATCTTTTAAAACTTTAAAACCAGTTAGAGTACTGTTTTTTCTCAGTCTTAAGACATTGACTAAATTTTTTTCCCCTTGGTATTTTTATGAAAACATAGTGTCCATACAAAATATGCTTGTTTTTCTAGACTCCTTGTTTCCTTTCTTTTTTCTTCAATACATTTAGGAGTTGATGTGCTTTGTACTAGCAAAAAGCAAGCAAATGAATGCATGAATAGTATTTTACATTTGTAGTGAAAGCTGCTGAAATCAAAAGGCCTACAAAAAGGCCTCATTAACTTCCTCCTAGAAGCAAAATAACATTTCTTCAAGTGATTTTGCTTGCCATTTAATGTGACCTCACAGAAATTTCAGTGGAAATTAAACAAATTTAAACCAACTTTGCAAGACAGAAAGGATCAATTGTGGAAATGTCAGTATCTGTATGTTAATAATTCTGGTTTTATTTCTGATTTGTATCTCTGGGCTAGAAGCTCACAGAAAAAAGACTTTGCCCCACAATCTGTTCATAACCAGAGTACAAGACAAAATGAGGTATACCTCATTTGCACTACTATTGGGGAATTTTCTGTTTGTTTGCCTAAAATTACTATAAATTATATTTGCAAAGATAATCCAGTACCTCTACCCTTATTTTGGAATTAAAGAAAAAAGAATCTGAAATTCTTTCTCTGAATGTCCTAAGCAATAAGCTACTGATCTGTGCTATATTGAGTTTTCTTGGTTTAGTCACATATATTTTTCATTACCTTCTGTACAGTATCATGACTTCAACAGCCATGATCTAAACTTGTCTATAAATTGCTAATCTAACCATGTCTAATTTTACTTTGTCTATAGCATGGCGGTAAGAAACTGTCCTGGATGCTAGAAATACAGATCTGAACTTCTGGATGCCAGAAATACAGATTTGACCCCCTTATAGCTAAGGATAAAGCCAGACTATTTCTTAGTGATTAGCCATGAGGTTATTTCATAAAAACGTGATGGCCCACTAAACAGGATCGGTGATGTAGGTTCATACAAATAAGAGTGGGATCAGTATCTGAAACCCAAATAAAGAGTTTTTCCAAGAATGTGAGTAACGCTCAGGGAAGAACATGGGGTATAGCTCTTATCAACATACCAGTCTTTTTGGACCATCCCCCTGAGATGCCCAGCCCTCTGTATACTGTGCAGAGTTTAAATGCCTCAGTTTCATATTGCACCATGAGAGCTTTCTACCTAAAACCAAACTTTATACTTCAGCTACACGTTCCTGTTCTCTGTATTGGATCCAGCTCTAAATGTTCATTGTCCTTGTTCTTATTTAGATAAGTCATACTGTAGCTGAAAACTGAGTGTGAACTTTACAGAACTTTATTACTAGGCTGTGTATTCTTTTATGCATTAGCAGGATTTTCAAAATATAAAAAGTGATTAGCTAATGTTCACAATACATATAATAAGAGAGAAACAGTTTAATTCATAGAACAGAACAATAATTTATTGCTATATAGTGAAATAGAATCCATAGAAGGTAACGTTTTATTATAACAAAATGCCAACATGTAATTTCAAAGTATGAGTGTGTATTATTCACTTTCTTCATTATGACCCATTCTACTGTGAAATCCTGTAATATTTAAAGCTGTTTTTTAAGCAAATTCTGTCTTGATGTCCTTTTCTTTAGAGACTTTTATTTAGATATATTGTGTAAAATAAGCCTCAAACTTTTTGCCATTTTCAGTTTAAAAGATTTGTGTATGTGTGTACATGTAAAAGACAAACCAGCGAGCAATATCACATAGGGCAATTAGTAATGTAGCCTTCCAACTTATTTACACTTTCTTCTGTGGTATAGGAGTATCAATTTTCTCCATTGATTCATTCCCAGAATAATACAAAGTGCTTTGCAGTAATCTTTTTTTAAGCACTATAAAAAATCAAGCCCAAAACTTGCTGAAAGCCTGTGTCTAATGACAGACTTCTGTTCATAATCTATGGATATAGTGTGGGCCAGGACTGTGTTTGAAATACAGAATTAATCTAGGAGTCTTTGAAAGTATTAATTCAAGAGCAGAGTAAGAAGGGTTGTACTTCAAGGAGAAGAATCCTTCAGACACAACATCTAGAACATATCCACAATAATATATTCAGAATCGCCCCAATGTTGCTAAAAAACACCATGTAATTATTTTTGCTAATAAATTATGTTGGTATTTGTTGGTCTGACTCATTTCAATGTTGTTTTCAGAGCCACTTGCACAAAATTGTACTATGAAGCTAATCTGCTACTTGGGAAACAATTTTAAAGAGATCGTTATCAAACATTCCCTACATTTAAGTGCAATTTATCTTCAGTGAGATTATGACCTTTTTAAGAAATTTAATGAAATAAGAAAATAGGTTCCATATTAAATGAAACAGTAATGTCATGCAATGAGGGAAAACCACACAAATATGCCTAAATATAAGCAAAAGACATTTACAAACCTAAACCTTTCTTTGTTATCCAAAATAAATGGCATTGATAATCAAAGTAAATACTCTTCTCTTATTTAATCTATTTTTCAGGCATATATGATCAAACCTTCAGCTACTATTTATAGATTTGGCTCAATTTTTTTGAAGCCCTGCTTTATGAAGCTCCTGCACTGCCTACTGATTCTTCTTTGCAGTCTGCTGCACATACTCATTATGATTAGGGATGTGATACACAGATAGTTGTGTAGCCTTGGTCAGAACATATGTGTGGAAAACAAAATAAAACAAAACCCAAACCTAACTTCTTAGGTGTTATTTCTGCTTTTCCTTTTTCAGGAATATCCTCATCTGAATACCTGTACTTAGAAAAAGTGCTAGCACTCAGATGTCTGAAAGTGTCAGAGACACTGTATTGCTTAGATTTTATCCATGTAATATCTCTCATTGTGGAATCCAGACACAATAGAAAGTATCAAAGATGAGAATCCATCTGCAGGGCTCTCCCATGTTAACTACTGGAATAAATGTTTTGAGTATTTGACTCAGCTTTCACAATGTGAAAGTCAGAGAGGGTAACATTAGAACCCTCGAGGGATGGGGAGAGGGAAATAAATTTTTAAAAAATTGAGCACGCACTTAAGTATGTAGTAAGGAAAATCCCAGCTGGTGCTTTCTGCAGAAGGTGTAAAAATTCACTATTAGTAACAGTCTTTCTATTAGCAGTGAATTTGCTCTGCCTCTGGATAATTTATTTCCTGGGGCATCTTCTTGGCTTCAATATTCCTTTCTGTGTTCTAAGATGTCAGATTGAAGTTCAAAATTGATCTTCCATGTTAAATTCTGTTGTTTTACTATGGTAACTGTCTATGAAAATAATTTCTTCATGACAAGTAGGTCAGAGCTGATCCGTATGAAATGATATAGCATCCCACTGAAAAGTGATCAATATATTGTGGAAAACATACAAAGTGTTTGTCCACTTTAATAAAGGATTATTCTATGTCATTGTTCAAGCTTATTTTAGCTGGGGGTGTGACGACATTTGTTCAACAGATTTAAGCCACATATTTAATTGCTATTATATTAAGGGAATCTATGGAAGAAAGGAGCACATTTTCTAAAACTAAATCTTATTCACAGATCTAAATGCAAACCATTCCTTTAAGCAAGAAGCTGTCAGAGCTCCTAATTTACATCTTCTGTTACCAGTTGTGAATGTTATGTTAATTTTTCTGTAAGTACAGGTTTTGATTATATCTGTGGAATTTCCACAGAAACCAAAAGCTGAATTTAAATAGCTAGAGAAAAAAAAAGAAGAAAAAAGTCAACAACCCAAGTATTATTACAGGGACCATCTGGAACCAGCTAGGTTATAGTACAATACCATTATTTTTGACAAAGATAAATTATAAATATTTGGGATTTTTTTTCCTGAAGAACTGAATGTGAAACAAACCCACTCATTTTCAACTTAAAACATGGACCCTTATAGCTCAGACTCCATGATTCTGAAAACCAACAAGAAGTGTATATGCTGATCTGCATATTCAAAGCAAGCTCTACAAATAAGATTTATTTTGTAGGCACAGGTGACTAATTATCAGATTTATTGTGAGTCCAGTTTTCTATGCAATCTTGAATTCATTCCACTTACCTACATATTGTGTTTAGGACTTCCTAACTGGTAAAACTGTCAGTGGACCATTTAGGTTTTTACTGGATCCTATACTCCTCTTTCTTGATTGGAAGAAACTGGAAGAAATATCTTGGGTTTAGAAATTTTTCTTCACTTCAGTGACCATAAATATTCTAGTCTTATTTTCTTTCATGTTTAACATCTTCATAACTTTCAATTTAAATCTCCCATCAAATACTTAGGACAAAATACTCATCTGAAAAAGCACAAAACCTACGTTTTTACAAAAACATAACCTTAAAATAAAGCACTGAACATTACAGTTATATATTGTAAAACCTGCCCTTTGTGTTATACCTATATATGGGTGTTTCATGGTCAGATGTTTTTGAGGTTCTTTCCCTTTAGATCAAGCATCTCAAATCATAGAAAAAATCAACAGAATTTTAAACTCTTTGTTGTGGACCCTGCCGACTATGCCAATTTGTCATGGATTAGTGGTTTTGAGACCACTTAATGATTCACCGGCAAAGGTATCAGCAAAAGTGATTTTAATAGAAATCTGTAGAAGCATGACTTAACAGAATTCGATGGCAAGGTTCATTCTATTACTCATTACATAGATTAAGTATACACAGGGAAAATTGTGTCAGAATTGTGTTGGAATTATTTGTGCAGAGATTGAGGACAAAAGGGTAAGGGAGACTCAGAGAAGACCCAGCTGGATCCAATCTTAGTCTCAGACTTGGACAACAGTTTGTGTCTAATAGAAAAGGGATAAGAAGACCCTCCCATTGAGTCACGAGGTTCAGAGTAAACACCCTTGCTTTCTAAACTCTTTCTCAGAGAGGAGTCTAGGTGCAGCTGGATCTACCACTAGTCTCAGACTTGGTCAAGGTTTATGTCTAAGGGATTAGGTGTGTCTAGCAGCAATCTAAAATACATTCATAATTTTAAGCTGCATCACAAGACTTTAACAGCACTTAATCATTGCAGTGACTTAATTACAGATTAGGCTTACTATTGGTTATCTGAATCAGCTCATACACACACACCCCCACACACACATATAGGATCCTAAAGCTAGATAAAGGTACCTGTTAAAAATTGCCATCGAGTCTTATGAAATACTCACATTAAATGTCTTGGCATTTCTCAATGGGCAAAGGATTGAGCCCTGAGGAATGTCTCAGCCGAGGAGTGGTTCAGCCTAGGTCCCAGCGGTCCTCCAAAAATCACAAACTCAAGAGTTTGCGAACTCTGAGAGGTGTCCCACTCAGAGAGAGGTGCTGGGCATAGCCCGCTGCAGTCCAGGAGAGCTCAAAGGGTCTTGCCTGGGATGGCTGTTTATAGATTTGCAAGATGATTGGTTTTAGTCATCAGTAAATTTCCATCTTGACCACTCTCCAGGGTGATCTGGGAGAGTAATTATGGTATTGTTCCACAGTAATAATGGTGTCATTCCATTTGAGCTATGATCCAGGTAGGGAATGTTTCAGGGCTGTCAGAGATGACAAATTATCCCCTGCTCTCATTCCCTACCTTGATCAGGTAGTTGGTGTTCCTGGTACAATCAGTGTCGCTCCCCACCTTAGCCATGCAAGAGTGCCTGATACAGTCAAGAGACGCTCAACCACCCAACTCATTACACAATAGCTAAGGCCTAACAGGAGTTCCTGAGATCTCAGTGGCCCAGGAGAAAGGAGGAAATGCACCACCACACCCTTGTAATTACATTTTTCAGAAATCATGGACATAAAAAACAATTTTAAGTGTTAAGTTTAAGTGTATGCGCAGACAAGGGGAACAGAAAGTGTATAAAGAGTGAATGTACTCAGCGCAATACAGCCTTAAAAAATTATCTCCTACAATCAAAGGAAAAGTATATTTGGGATTAACTTTCAAAGTGTCTCATCACTCTCCCTAAAGCAAACAGCATTTTGCCTTCAGGCTTCCAATTTCAGTACAAAGACATTTGTGTCAATAGGCTGTTCAGAAAGACATAATATTACTTTTTAAACAGAAGGGCAGAAGTGATACCTGGCCTATTTGTTCATGCTTAAAAAGAACAAACAAAACCAAGGAAAGATATAATTTAATATAAAATAGATTTTTTTACTCTGAAAATACATTTTTGGGGAAATAAATTGCTTGCGTGCAGTAGGCAGTGGAAAAGGTATAGAACGGAAAAAAACTGTGTTATACCTAAACGTCCGCACTCATGTTCTGGAGATAAGGAAAAATGCGAGAGCCAAGGAAACACCATTCTGACTTCTTTCTTCCATCCAAAATGTCCTTTCTCATCCAGGATGTATACTGAAATGTTCCTTTTGTGTAACTATCTTAACAACCCTTTTGTCACATTTCAGGGGGACGAAATAAGTGTCAATGCTATCACTTATGCATATACTTAAAGTTCTATTAAAATCCTTATTTCATCTAAAATCTGTTATGACCCAGTTATAATCATCATTCTTCTGTACAGCTACAGAATATGAACAGTCTTCAGCCACCACATCAATCATCTTAGTCAATGTTTTCTTCATGCCCTTGCTGGTATAAAATAGTAGGATAAGCTTCCAAACACTAACATTTTAGAGTACTGTCAAATACTGAGCATCAAAGAAATGATCCTGCAGTGTTGCCTATTCTCGTCCAGGCATCTGGAACGTATATCAGGAGAGAGATTGCCTGAAGCTATTTTCTGTCACTTGTTAAAATACAGTGAATGGCTGAGAGGTCAGCCAATGAAATAATGCAGAAACAACCTCAAGGCAAATCTTCACTTGTATGGTATTATTTCCACAGAATAGAAGATTAGAATTAAACACCATCTGCTAAAGCAGAGCATTTGTATGATTCTCTCAAAGCCTATGAGCAAAAATAGCTTAACATCATTGTACAGAATATCTTGCAGGTGGAGTGAGTGATGTTGGAGGAAATGGGAGTCTCCTCTAAAAACAAGAAAAATTCTATTACTTTTTTTTTCAGTTCTATGATGCCTTCAAAGTCTTAGCCAACACTGTTTATTCACCGGTCTGT
The DNA here is from genome assembly GCA_013400755.1 of Pelecanoides urinatrix. Taxonomy (NCBI): domain Eukaryota; kingdom Metazoa; phylum Chordata; class Aves; order Procellariiformes; family Procellariidae; genus Pelecanoides; species Pelecanoides urinatrix. The sequence goes on from VZTQ01014104.1 coordinate 65,459, forward strand.
TTTTCTTCTGTATCCAGCTTATCAAATTTCATGAAAGTGTCACAGATATTAATGCATAAGTCTTGTTTTGTGTTTATACTTGAGATTTAAATTCTTCATGTTATGTCATCTGAATAAAAAAGTAGTTTTCTTCCAAACACAAAATCCTTTTATTCTTGCATTATCTTTTTGCTGTCTTTGGTTTGTCTTTTCTAATAGATTTTGGTTTTTCCCTAGCGTTTTTGTTTCTTATTCTATCCACAGCTGCCAGCCGTGACCCATTCCTGGGGTCATAGATGTCAATAGGCATATGCATTTTGATATCAAAGCTTGTATTGGCTGCTATTGAGACAACAACCTGGAATGACTGTTTCATTCACAGATGGACCACTGTATTTTGTTTGCTTCTCAAAGTTTCTTTAGCAGCTAAAACAAAATCTCTTTAACTTACTGAGCTATGTTGTTGTGATTTGACTCAATTCTCTCTTCTAGGTAGAAATTACAGAGTCTGGAATATTAATTATGCCTATTGAAATGCTTCCCTTGCCTGATATGTTGATATGCTTTTTTCCTTTCTCTTTTATGGTCACTTTGTTAGTCTGACAGAGTTCATGAAAGATGATGTATCTCGACGAACTTTATTAAACACTTAAGTGTGATCAAGTTATTCTAAATTCTGTTTATTACCACTGGAGAGATTTGGATACCAAAGACAGTGTTTTATCTGCCTGATTCATATGTTGTCCTAGAATGAGACAAACTGCCACCTGAAAACGGCTATTTCTATCCACTGGCTGTAAAAGACAGTTGAGTTCTAGGTAATAGGTAATAAGCTTGAGGTTTAGCAATAAAAATATGCCTTAAGGTAGATTTTAGGAGAAAAAAAAAAACTCAAAACTCTTCTAAATTTAAAAATAGTTGAGAACAGGAACAGATTTTCTAGAAAGGTTGTGAAATTGCCATTATAGGTCAAAAAAGGTGAGATGAACATTAGGAGACATAGGTAATCTCTTGCCATTTTTCTGTCACTATCATTATGTTTTTGTGAATTTGTTCTGTTCACCAAATGAACAAACAAGTGGTTTACTGCTTATTGTTATGGCTAAATATTTCTAGACGTTTTTAGTTTTGAAAAGGCTTTATTTTACACCTGATCAATAATTAGAACTGTCTTTAGTATTATAGGGCCTAACACTTCCTATTAATCTTGGTTTAATATTGTTTTTCTATTTTTAATTTGCTTTGGAAAGAATTGTGTGGCTTTCATGAGTAATGGAAAGGAAAAGGAAAAAAAAAAAAAAAAAACCACCCACACCAATCTCCTATTCTTCTGTGTAGCTATTAAAGTATCTTGGAACCACTTCCTAATTTGCCTTGTTATTACAGTCCTTCTGTGTCTTATGGCCGGAGACAGCTTTGTACAGCATATACAACTTCATATCAAGGAAATCACTTGATGTTAAGGTCAGAGAACACATTTCAGTCTAGACTGAAGACAGATTTCAAGTAGTTCTTCTTGCACTGAATTACATCATTATATGAACTGTCTCTCTTTCAAATTATTTTAATTGGGTCCCAGAGATCTGTATACTTTGAAATACTGTTTGGGGTTTTTTTTGCCTTTTTTTTTCTTTTTTTTTTTTTTTTTTCTTCATGCAGTTCATATGCAATTCTTCAACTGCAATTCCAAAAATGTGCAAAGTAATCTTTTTAACTGGAATGCTAAAGTTACTTCAGAGAAAGAAATATTTGCTTTTGGTGACATTTTTCTGTCAGCTTTATTCACCCCAATTAAGACTTTACTTTGTGAGTCATCTAAGGAAAACAATCAACTTCACCCTAGAGTGTTACCCAATAAAGGAAATAAAATATTGTCTTCAAAGATGTGAAGTTTTTTTGTTTGTTTGGTTGGTTTTTTTAAATTGGGAATCTTTCCATACTATGACTAGTTAATTACTTCTGTTTTTAATATTAAACATGTAGACCTAGGTATTAATGTGATGAGTATTACGAAATACCCAGTAATCTTTCCCCTACCCCAATCACATTATCAATGTCACACACAAAATTTTAGGCTAAACGACTCTTCACTTTTACAGCAGCATTGTTAATCTTGAGGTATTTAACATCTTCTTTTCATGAAAATGTTCCACTCAGCATGAAATACATTTTGGAAGAAGAAATGTGGACACCTGGAGCTGAAGATATTCGATAGCAGGTATTCAATAACTCCCATTTTATGGTCTTCTGACCAAAATCCAAACAAACAAACAAAACCCCAAACAAAAATAACAGAAACCCCCACAAAGCTCTCATGAGAACAGAAAAGAATTTTAAGAAGTGTCTGAGAAAAGCACATTGTCACTTTAATAAAAGAGAGCATCCAAGGTCTACTTCTCAAATTAGGTAAGTTTATTTTACCAAACATTACAAGTCATAGATTTTATTTTATTTTGTTGAAAGCAGAATTATTTTTCAAGTGTGTAAATAAAGCTTAGCCTTGTTTAGTGCTGTTCATTCCATTGAAGTGTAACAACTGTGAATATAGTGTGATAGGGCAGGTTAAATTCGGTTCAGGAGAAGGCACAATTCTATGCATTGGTGCCAGTTCTCACACTGGGAATCCAATTACAGTTGTGTGGCAAGGGTCTGCTTTTAGTCAAATGTGAGAAAAGTTTCTGTTTAACTTTTGGGATACAAGAAAGGCCCTTTCCCTTGAATGTAATATTTCTTACTAAGACTTCCTGCTACTGCAAAGCTGGAAGAACAACAATGACCTTTGTGAAAAGCAGCTGATGTTCCCAAGAAACATATGCAGGCCATCTTGACAGTTGGCAAGGAATTAAAGGGACCACAAATCTCGTTATATGCATTAAAATGACACACAGATGATAAGATGCTATGTTACAAACTTGAAAAGATAAAAAACTAAGAGAAAAAAATCTTTAAAACAAAACTGATTGGTGCCAACATCATATCCTGCAAAGAAAAAAAAAAGAAGAAGAAAAATAATAATACACACCAAAAAAAACCCACAATGAAGCAAACAAAAAGCCTGTCATATTTTGAGTTGTATTTCCAGGTCACTGGAGCACCAAAGAAGACTAAACAAATGACAGACTAAGAAGTCTGTTTAATATTACTCATTATGAAAACTCCAAACCACACATAGTTCAGTCCATGAGTGTGAGCATGAACAAATAGAAACTATTTAAGATTCACTGCAAACGTGACAGACAGTATGATCCATTTAAGGAAAAAAACAAAATAAAACAAAATAAAACAAAACAAAACAAACCAAACAAAAAACCAGTAGTCTTCTGATTAAGCATCTTTGAATGTCTTCTCCCTCCTGAAGAAAGGCACACAGACAGACTGAACACAGCATGTGAAACTTTTTCTTTTAGGAAAAAAAAGAAAAGAGGAAGATGAAACACTGACCTATATGTGTGTCAGGTTACATGAACTAACATTTGAATGAGTTTGATGATAGAAGATGAAGCATGAAATGCTGTTAACTAACTAAAGGTCTTGAAGTTTTTTGGGCGAGGTAAGGCAAGGTGTTGCAATGTTAGGTGAGGCAAGGTGAGGCAAAACAAGACAAGCAAGGAAAAGAAATAGTTGGCATAAGACATGATACATTTAGAAATATAGAAAATTAAACGTGGAAAAATTCTCATCTGGCCAGTTAGAGTCCAATTACATTTTCTTTGCCAATTACCAATTCTTTCTCCAGTTACCAATTCTTTGCCTCAGTCTTTAATAGTCAGAGCAGTTATCCTCAGGGTATTCAGCCCCCTGAGCTGGAAGAGAGGGAGCAGGTGAGCAGCATAAACCCCCCATAATCCAAGAGGAAGCAGTTACCGACCTGCTACACCACCTGGATGCTCACAAGTCTATAGGGCCAGATGGAATCCACCCAAGGGTACCAAGGGAATTGGTGGAAGAGCTTGCCAAGCCACTCTCCATCATTTACCAGCAGTCCTGGTTAACAGGGGAGGTCCTGGACGACTGGAGGCTTGCCAATGTGACGCCCATCTACAAGAAGGGCCAGAAGGAGAATCCGGGGAACTACAGGCCGGTCAGCCTGACCTCAGTGCCGGGGAAGATTATGGCACGGTTCATCTTGAGGGCGCTCACGAGCCACGTGCGGGACAACCAGGGGATCAGGCCCAGCCAGCACAGGTTCATGGAAGGCAGGTCCTGCTTGACCAACCTGATCTCCTTCTATGACCAGGTGACCTGCCTCGNNCCCTCACTACAAGAAGGACATTGAGGTGCTGGAACGTGTCCAGAGAAGGGCAACGAAGCTGGTGAAGGGCCTGGAGCACAAGTCTTATGAGGAGCAGCCGAGGGAACTGGGGTTGTTTAGCCTGGAGAAGAGGAGGCTGAGGGGAGACCTCGTGTGTTCTACAACTACCTGAAAGGAGGTTGTAGAGAGGTGGGTGTTGGTCTCTTCTCCCAAGTAACTAACGATAGGACGAGAGGAAATGGCCTCAAATTGCGCCAAGGGAGGTTTAGATTGGATATTAGGAAAAAATTATTTACTGAAAGAGTGGTGAGGCCTTGAAACAGGCTGCCCAGGGAAGTGGGCAATACTTCCATCCCTGGAAGTATTTTAAAAGACGTGTAGATGAGGCGCTTAGGGACATGGTTTAGTGGGCATGGTGGTGTTGGGTTGACAGTTGGACTTGATGATCTTAGAGGTCTTTTCTAACCTTAATGATTCTATGATTCTACCTCTGCAGCAACTTAACAACAAATACAGTTTATTTAAAAGAAAAGAACATACATCTTTATAAACTCAACAAAGACTTTAGCACATAGAAAAACAAAGTGCTTTGGAAATTACATATTTCTTTTAAATATTATTTTATGTTCCCTTCAACTATTTTTCTTCTACTTATGGGTTGAATAATCATAGCTATTTAATGATATGAACAAACTCTGAACAACTTTATAACTAGAAATGGAAAAATAATAGAATTGTGAACTTCCATTGCCATTAAACTACAATTTATAGGATAAGTTCTATCACATATCTTAAGTCCCTGAACCTCAAGGCAGGGACTTGGGGAGCAAGATCCTTCCCACCATAGCAAAAGATCACGTTTGAGATCACCTGAGGAACTTGAACATACACAAGTTCATGGGACCCAATGAGATGCATCCCAGATTCCTGAGGGAATGAGATGATATAGCCACTAAGCCGCTCTCCATCATATTTGAAAAGTCATGGCAGTCAGGCAAAGTCCCCAGTGACTGGAAAAAAGGGAATATTGCAACAAGTTTTAAAATGGGTGATAAGGAGGAACTGTCAAGTACCAATCAGTCAGCCTCACCTCTGTGCCCAGTAAGATTATGGAACAGATCCTCCTAGAAGAAATGTCAAAGCATATGGAAGACAGGGGTGTGATTAGAGACAGCCAACATGGATTCATCAAGGGCAAATGATACCTGGCTAATCCAGTGGCCTTCTACGATGGACTGACTGTGTCAGTTGACAAGAGAATCCACCCAAGATATCATCTACCTGGACTTCTATATACTGTCCCACACAACATCCTTGTTGCTAAACTGGAGAGACGTGGATTTGATGGATGGACTGTTAGATAAGGAATTGGCTTGGACTGTCACATCCAAAGAGTTACAGTCAATAGCTTAATGTCCAAGTGGAAACCAGGAATGAGTGGTGTCCCTCAGGGGTCTGTATTGGGACCAATAATATTTAATGTCTTTATTAATGACATAGACAGAGGGATTGAGTACACATTCAGCAAATTTATAGATGAAACCAAGCTGAGTGGTGCAGTTGATACACTTGAGGGAAGGGATGGCATCCAGAGGGACCTTGGCAAGCTTGAGGAGTGGGCCCATGTGAAACTTATAAAGTTCAACAAGGCCGAGTGTGAGATCCTATACCTGAGTCAGGGCAATCCCCAACATCAAAACAGACTAGAGGATGAATGGATTGAGAGCAGCCTTGCAGAGAAGGACGTGGGGGTACTGGTGGATGAAAAATTGGATATAAGCCAGCAAAGTGCACTTGCAACCTAGAAAGCCAATCATACCTGGGCTGCATAAAAAGAAGCATGGCCAGCAGGTCGAGGAAGGTGATTCTGCCCTTCTACTCCACTCTGGTGAGACCCCACCTGCAGTACTGCGTACAGCTCTGTGTCCACCCAGCACAAGAAAGACATGGACTTATTGGAGCGGGTCCAGAGGAGAACCGCAAAAGTTATCAGAGGTCCCTTCCAAGCCAAATGATTCTATGATTCTATAATTCTGTGATTCTGTGATTGGGCTTCTGCTGATTCCAATGTGAAAAAATGTCTGTAAATTTAAGCATGCTATTAATGGTGTGAGAATAGATATTTTAAAGTTTTTAAAAGTTTGAAGAACCATCAAGGAGGCCCTGAAGGAGCATGTTGGCTTTTTGCGTTTACTAATTTCTGTTTGGTTAATGCCCTTTTTCAGTCATTCCAGATTTAGTCTTCTCCTGATGTAAGGCTGAATTTTGTCCTGGTAGATAAGTGCTGCTGCTTCTTTTGTCTCAACATTCCTTGAACTCTGTCACTCCTGATTCTGATTTCTTTTCTCATCATTACTTACTTATTTCAGCCAGAAGGATGAAAATATAATCTCCATATAGGCTGCCAAAAGTGCCTTTTCATCAACTGAGATGGTGCCAACTAACAAAGCAATGAGTAATCATTTCCCTTCTAGGAGAAAAAGCTTGTTATTCCTTTTCTTAGATACATTCATCAGTGGGAATGCTAAGGTCATTTTTGTATCTATGTCCAGCCTGATGAAACACTGTTGCAGCCCCTGGCTCACAGAAAGGGGTTTTGTCTGTTTATTTGTTTTTCTTTGTTGTTGTTGTTTTGGGTTGTTTTTTTGTTTGTTTGTTTGTTTGTTTTCCCCTTGTGTTCCAGGTCTTTTGCAACTCAGTTTAGCCTCTTTGGTATTAAGACTAAGTTCAGTACAGACTCCTTATCCTAACTCTTATGTCTGCTTGATAATGAAAATATTAGTCAGAATGTGCATGTAAGCGGAAACATTTAGTGCATCACCCATCTGTAAAGAATCTGTGAGATTCTTTTCCCCAACAGGCCCTCAGTGCTCTCCTCAAAGCTCAGCCATCTCTTGCATATCACCCCCTGAATTACCTCCATTATCTGGCCATCTCTCACAGCACTATTTTTCAGCTTCGTGCTCTGTTACTTGTAATGTCCAGCCATTTCTAATGTCACATCTAACAGCTTCTCATGGTGTGTTCTGTTAGCTGAAATTTACATCAAGATCTAGAACATGGGTACTTCTCCTCTATTTCTACCCATATTCAGTCCTATAGAATCACATTTATTGAATAAGAGTCCTTTGAGAAATTATCTATATTGTTGGCTTGCTTTCTGAAAAGTTACCTTTCTTATTATTAACAACAGAGCAGAAAAAATCATCCACTTTCACTCCAGCCCCTGTAGCTAGTGAAAAGAGGAATATTTATCACAAAGAAGGAGAAGAGAGAGTTCTGACCAAATTTGACTGTTTGGGAGCTAAGTCCAAAACAGCAAAGACTTTAATGCTTCTTCGAAAAATGAGTTCACTAAAGGAATGGAAATAAAAGATTAAATATAAAATAAGAATATTGTAAGATACAGAAAATGTAATATAACAATGAGAAAATAGACAAAATTAGGGAAAAGAGGAGAGGTAATAGAGATAGGAACGGAGGAGAGAGAAGAAAAATGTGCAGAAAACAATAGGAAGAGAAGAACAAGATTAAGACATAGGGAATGAGGAAATTATGAAAGAGCAGAATATCCATTTCTTAATGTCAGTATATGAATTGCTCCAGTGACAAACTGAACTGTTCAGAAAAGTGCCCTGGTTAGAAATCTGGATTAAGATATAAGGAAGATCTTCACAAAGTAGAAATATATCTAACAAAAAAAAAAAAAAATCAAAAAAAAAAAAAAAAAAAAAAAAAAAAAAGGGGGAAATTCAGATAGGAATATAACGAGAAACTGAATGACTGAAATAGCCTCTGAATGCAAAAGTTACATTCAATATACACATACATATATATATATATCTAATATTTAACAATATAAACAACTAGGAATAAGCACAAGTGATAGATTTACAGAAATTAAGGAAATGAATGAAAAGTAAAAATAGAAAAAAAGAGAAAGTAAACTTTAATTACTTAATTTTTTGTAATATTTTAAATATTTAGAAATTTGTTAAAATTAGCTGTTATACACCTAGATTTTCTTGAAAAAAAAAACGAACATTGTTTTAAACATCCATCCTAATGTATATTATTTTAAAATACAGCCTAGCAGAAAACCATAATAGCAAACAGTTTTAACTAAACTGGGGAGTCATTTTTAGAGCTGGTAAGGAAAAACTTTAATCACAAAGCAGTTATATATTGTGAAAGCAACACCATTAAAATAAGATGTTTAAAACAAGGTTTTTTTTGTTTTTTTTTTCTGAAATTTGATAAAAATATTTTTGATTTTTTTTTAATACATTTGCTTTAACTAATAGCAAACATTGCCTAAATTCTGTCCTCAACATTTTGCACAAAATGACAAATTTTTTGTATTTATTTATCTTCCCAGACTGTTTCAAAAAAAACCCAAAACAATCTAAATCCTGACATTTAAGATTGTGTAAAAGTTGTTTACCAAACACCTCTACTGGGTATCATCCTTCTTTCTCAAAATAACTTTTTTGCTAGGATTTCATAGAAGGACTGAACCTAGAGAGTGGCACAATGTATTGATTGCAGCTATCTTGTTCATGTAGTTGTAGCTGGATTTCTTATGGATGGCTGTTCTGGAAATGCTGACATCCAACAAAATTATGCAGACTAGCCTGTTTAGCACAATTCTCCCACCTTGAACTGCCCTGAAAAAGTGTAGATAACATTAAAAATACTTAGAATAAACCTCTAGGGTGTAATTAATAATATCCAACTTTAAGGATTTAAAAGTGATATCTCTAAGGTAAAAATGTTGGTTTTCTTCCTTCTTAAGGGAAATTCTTCCTGAAGACAATTAATCCCATCCTGAGACACTCTGTGCAAGTAGCATAAATCAGATACTTAACTTCTGAAGGCTGTCAGTTAGGTTATGTGAAATTGTGTTACACATTTTCACCGTGTTTTTGCCTAATCCTTGTTCAGGGAGAAATTTAGATATTTTGTTTTCTTTTCAAAATTCTTCAAATTGTTTTGAAATGTTATTTGCCTCTTTCCCCCAAGGAAGAGAATGATGCATTAGAAAAATATTTGACTAATGCCTAAGAGCTTTAAAAGTGAACTTAACATGATGCTAAAGCTTGCATCCTCACCTGAATCACAAAAGCCCATCTCCCTGCAGACTTCCAATATTTTAAAAATGTAGATGGATCAAGATCTGCAGAAATGTTTATTAATCTTCTTCCTAAACTGTGGCTTGCCTTACTCATCACATGGTTTTATTTTTATTATTCAATTTAACACATGTAAGTACAAATAAAGTCTGTTGGAAATACAAAATTCTTCTTATACTAAAAGCACAGAAGATGTCCATTCTGTTTGGTACAAAGTTGCTAAAAGTCTCAAATGACAGCACTACTCAGAGAGCTAAAGGTGATTATCCAAGTTCCTCACCACTTCTGCCAAATACGTCCCAGTAGTTTACAGGTGTTTACTAAAAGAATAGGTGAAAATGAAATTGTGTGTGGTTTCACTATGGCTTTCACTAAAAGGTTCTTGCCAAGTGCGTCTGTACATCTGTTAGAGTGGCGATGCACGCTGCATAATTTTTTGTCATATCTCATGCTTCCTGTGGTTATGTCTAGACAGAGGAAAACTACATTTGTTATTTTAAACTCTGCCCTTTTATAAATAGAATCCTAAATGTATTTGGCTGGTCAGTCACTTAGGTGGAGGCAGTTTTACAGTTTGACAGCTAAAGGCAAGTTGTCAGCAAGAAATACTTGCAGGGAGATCTGTTGAAAATGTTACTCTCTCTTGCCAGACCATTGAGCAGAACTCCACAGGAGCTGTAAAAGGTGCTGGTTTCCTGCTCTCAGCTAAAATTCTTGAACCACAGGGGCTAGAGCAATATCAAAACAATAGGATTTTGCTATAGCTTGATCGGTCCATACGAGTTCTGCCTGGTATGCTCTGCAGGAGACAGGATATGTTATATGGTAGAGTGCCCTGTCTAACAGACCCTATTGTAATCTTAAACTATGAATAGTGTGTCCTGCCACATCTCAGTGACAACAGTCAAATCAATGACAAGCTGACCCAGCGTTTAAACTATCTAAAGTGGTTAAAGAATACTTTTGCTGGGAAAACTGTTATTGATTGCTGAAGAAGCTGATCTATAGAGAAAGGAAACAAATGGTCATGGTTTTAAATTGAAGGTACATTTTGTATGAAGTCTTTATTCACTTGTCTGAGTATCATGGGTTCCAAATTAAGCTATCGGTAAGTCCCTAAAGTAAGTTGAACTATGTTAGGAGAAGTTAAGATCCCTCCCTTTCTTTTGGGAAGGGGCCAGGAGCATAAAAAAAGCTGTGATGAGAAGAACAATAGGGAAGAGAGTTTGGTTACTTCATTTCTGTTTGTTTTTTTTTTTTTTTTCTCATCAAAGAGCTCTCACATCTGGCCAATTTGCATTTGGTGACTAAGAACATGGCAAGGTCCATAGCCATCAGCAGTAACTACACCGCATCCACCCCGTGGTACTGTGTACTCTCAGCAGAGGTAGGATATGATCATCAAAGAATGACTGCTTCAAATAGATAGTGATAACAATTGGTAATGGGTGATGCCTGTTGTCCCCGTTAGTTCATCAGTGTTGTTTTGAAGTTGGAAACTGGACTGAATTATCAGTCATCTAAACATTCCCATCACAGTGAACTCTAATTCCCTAACTGATATATATCTATATTCAGTTCCAACATGTATCTTGACGTCTGAGAGATAAACATCAATATGTGAAATGAATGCCCTTACCTTCTTTTATATTCAATGGAGAAAAATAGGCATCCTTAGGGGGAATTTACTCTGATCTATCTTAGTTACTTACCTAGCTCTACAGATAAATTGTCCTATGGAATGCCTCTCTCACTCCACTGAGTATAAAAGGAAGACTAAAATAATCATTTCTCCAATTTATTTAAATTTACCACTCTACCTCCCAACACAAGTGGCAAATACAGTATGTAAGAAAACAAAATCTTGTGAGTTTCAGCTCACTTCTGACTCCTCTAGGGAAAGATCACCTTTCCCAGAGGCAATAGGTGACATTTAGCTTTTTTTAAAGTCTCTTAGTTATAGAGTCAGATAGACCAATTGGTGTCCAGCAACTGGCAGAAGAGTAGGACAGATTTTTTGCCTGGAGTGAATCCAACTTTCTTTGCCTTCCAGCTGCTGGAAGCTCACTATACCTGGCATGTGCTCTGCAAATGAACTGCCTCCCTGCTGCTAGTCCTTTCAACCCAGCAATTGGGTTTGAACCCAAATCATCTAGAATGCATCACTAGGAGTCATAGGATGAAATTGGTGAACTGATGACTAAGATGTACTGTTATGGGAGCAGGAAGGCAGAAAACTGAAAACAAGCTGGGTACATAAGAGGACTTTCAGGAAGTTGAGTGAAAGTGCTGTTTGAGGCATTTCAGAAAGTAACTTTTGAAAGGGTAAACTGAGGGGAGAAAAGTAATGCCAATCATGAAGGAGACTAGTAAAAACTGGGAACATGAAGGAAAAGTGCTGAAAAGACAGATTTTGATATAGAAAAACTGAAACAAAATAATCTTCCTGAAATATGTCTTTTTCCAAAATCTAATTTCTCATGTATTATTATAGTTTGTCTTTCCTTTGAAATGCAAATAATTTTCGAAATTTGTAGGGTTTTACTTTTATTAGCTCAACTCAAAAAGTTTAAACAATTTCAGTTTCAGTTTATGCTTTTATTACAACTTTTCCAAATGTTTTCTGCTCTTTATAGCTGACACAATGGATTAAGAAGTACTAATACCAATAGCTGCAGATATGGCATCTGTCCAAGCGCTCAGTTATTCCAGCTAATATACTTAAACAAAAGAAAAACCCTTTTTAAAAAGAAAAACAACAACAACAACAACAACCTAACCTTTCCTTTTTTTCTGATGCATCTGACATTCGAAGCCACCGA